>JASVEL010007049.1:0-109898 GCA_032618575.1 Nicotiana noctiflora | reverse complement strand
CTTTAGTGTAATTGTCTCGCATGAAATTCTAAAAAGAAGATGGTAAAGCATTATAGAATAGATGGAAGTCTCTCTCATGGATTTCATTGATAATTGGCAAGAGGCTATTGAGGAACTACAAATTTATATAAAGAGATCCAAAACATTCTAGAATGTCATAATTGAACCTATTGAAAATTTGTTATTACTATAGTAGAACATTCTTTGTTATGTCAGGGAGATTCAACCGTTCATATATAACAAAAAAAAAAGTCATAATTACCGTATTTGTTGCAATGTAATTTTTCGACGTAGAAAATTTAGTTAAATCACCTATTCTCTACATAGTCCGTCATTGGATACGTGGCTGGGATAGAGGAGTGCATGGTGCTAAGGAGGGAACGGATACATGGTTAAGATACCATAATGTTTAAGAGATATAATATAAACATGAAAATAGAGTATACCCTACATGTATACTATGAATGTCCTATAAAAGTTTGTTTAGGTGGTCTTAATACAAAGGGTCTTCTTTAGACAAAAAAAAGTCTATTTGGACCACAAGGAATTGAAAGGGGAGAAAGTCTATATTGTTGTTGGTCCCCCTTTTTCTTTATTATTATTATTATTATTATTATTATTATTATTATTATTAATTTTGATTCTAAAAGATAGTGAAGCATAATTCAAAGAATATTCCAAATTAAGATGGTTAATAAATCAATCATCCTTATAAAAGGGCGGTCCCAAAGTATCATATGTTCACGCAAGATTTGGAGAACGTCTGTACCTCAAGGGGATGTGACGTAGGCAGCCTAACCTGATGCAAGCATTAGTTGTTGATTTCACGGCTCAAACTCGTGACTTATAGATTACACGGATGCACATGTGACCTGTAAACCTTATCTAGAATGATATACTTGTTAAAAACTCTATCCTATATATGGAATCCAACGGCTACATAAGTGGAATTAGCATCGGACAAATTATGTCGCAAAACAATAGTTCGGTTGCTAAGCTAGTATGAAGTCTTTTCTACTGAAATATGGAGTTAAAATCAGTTCCATCAACTTTTAATCTCACTCTAAAATCTGCAACAGCAGTTAAAACATAATTAATCCAGTGTACCTAATTAATCAGCTAGCTGGAAGTTCATCATCTATTCCTCCTCTTCACCAAGAATTATATTGTACCAATGCTTTTGTTCCCTTGCTTAACCAAGTGTATACTCAGGTTAATTTCACATATGAGCCTTCACTTAATTCACTATAATAGTGAAGTTAGAAATTTTTTTGTCAAAAAATAAAGTAACTACACGTTGCCTAGCTACTGTAATAGTAAAATCATAAAATTATTTTGTAACTTTATTGTTATATTAGGTAAAGTTTTGTGACTTAATTATTATTGTGGATAAAATTCAGATATTTTTTTATGTGATGAAATAATATTTGTTGGGTACAACACAATTACTTTCGTACTATAAAAAATAATTTAAAATAATTTTACTAGTACAGTGGATAAAGTTCAGCGACCACAGACCATATATCAAATTATAAAAGAGTAAAAAAACCATGGTTATATCAACCCACACACGAGTAGGAACTGGCAATGCTTAGAAAACCCAGCCGGTTGGCTTAGTTGCAGAGAATATGGTACAAAAATTCTCATCATTGATTTTACGGAAAAGGGTTAGATATACTCATATATTATGGAAAATAATTTAAATATACAGCTATCTCAGACCTACCATTATACTTTGAAACAAATATACCCATATTTTGAATGAAGTGCCACATCGCAGTGCACCAGATTAAACCCGATTCAGTTAAAAGAAACCTGACCCGACCCAAAATCCACCCCACTTAAAAGTCTATAAGCCAAGAAACAACAACAACAACAACAACCCAGTATAATCCCACAAGTGGGGTCTGGAAAGGGTAATATGTACGCAGGCCTTACCCCTACCGGGGACAGAGAGGCTGTTATAGTATATAAACAGTTTCATTAATGTGTTGCACTCTTTATATTGTTATTGTCTTCTGGTGTACCTTGGAAGTTCTTAACAATCAAAAGCACAAGTCACTGTATAGAAAGACGAAAGAAAAAAGTTTATGAACAAAACCAGTAAGGAACGAACAAATGCAGCATTACAGGAAATAGGATTTGAAATCAATGAGCGCTTGGAAAAAGATCTCATAATATAAAGAGTTCTCAATATAGGGATAATACAAGGTATTCTAAACATTCTTGTAGACATACATGTCCCTCATATATAAAGTATAACCCCGAGCATTTCTAGGATTGTGTTTCGACGAATCACCCCTTGCAGCTTATTAATCAAGTACACTAATTTGAGATCAAAAAGAAGAAAGAGTAATTAGTCCACTAAACTCCCTTCAGCATTAAAATCTAGCAAACGATAAAAAACTGGAAAGTACATAAAGTTGCAGCAAAAGCGGGGTGCTTAATAGGTGTAGCCCTTAACAAACATTCCTTTCTTAGCTTCCTCGCTTTCACCTGCTGCGGAGTATTTTCCAAGCTGAGCCAAGGAGTTTGCTTTTGCACGAATCAAGAGTGCCTTTTGTGCAGCATCTACATTCTCAGGACGACCTTGCCATGTCTTAAGCACGGTGTTCTGGAGTGCACGTGCATAAGAGAAGGACACATGCCATGGGTTGGGGCTCTGGTTCATGGCGTTGAGGTTGAGTGTCGCTTCAACTTCGGATTGTCCCCCCGAGAGGAACTGAAAGGTGAGAAGCACACCGATTTTTAGCATAGTTGACAAAGAAAAAGAGACGGAATAAAAATATCAATAAGCAGCAGCAGAATAATGCCTGCTATATTTTTTTCAAAGGGCTGAGAAATCAATCATGTCATAATTTAGTATTCCTTTCCTGGTAATAGGTACCAACATTAAATATTCTATAGGTAAGCTATTCGAAATCTTAACAATGATGGTGGTGGCAACACTATATCCAGATGAGGACCCCAAGTTGAAGATGGCAACCAACATTTCCAGACATTATCAGGGGGGATCTGTGAAATGAAGTTTCTCTTACCTTACTTATGGGTTCAACTGAGATTAATTTGAAACAAAAAAGCAAAGAAACAACTGAGGAATCAAAGAGAGAAGATATCGCAGCTCCCATGAGAACATTGAGGATTAAAACATCACTTTGGGAAAAGATTCTTTGCCTCTTGAACTAGTGAATATGTGACGGCATATATTTCCTACCTACTGGAATCAGTTAGGAAGGGAAAGGAATTTGTACCATGATTCCTGGAACAGCAGGAGGAACTCTCCTTTTTAGCATTTTGAGTGTGTACTTAGCAATAGTGTCTGGAGAAGACTTCTCTTTGTGTTCAGCCCCAGGAGTAACCATGCTAGGTTTAAGCAGAATTCCTTCGAAAACAACATTGTTTTCTGCAAGGTAGTAGAAGACTTCTGCCCAAACACTTTCAGCAACTTCAAGTGTTCTTTCTATTGGGTGGTCTCCATCAAGAAGAATCTCAGGCTCGACAATTGGCACTAGACCATTGTCCTGCAGAAAGTAAGAAAATAATCTTCAGCCATCCATGAATAGAAAGATAAAACTTCCATCATCCCCCAAAACCTATCAGATGCCTTAAAGATTGTCCTCCAAATTCTCAAGATGGGAAAAATATCCCAAAAAGTGCAACCAACAAATGCTTAAATTGGTGAATCTGGTGACTTAGTGTCCCCTACTTTCTTGTAATATATATTTTATTTTTCGTTTGAGTATGAGAACCCTATTTTCTTGTTATATCCTTGGAAGGATAGAAAGAAAAAGTCCTACAAAGCACCTGAGAGATAGCAGCATATCGAGCAAGACCCCAGGCTGCTTCTTTTACCGCCAAAGCAGAAGGACCGCAAGGAATGCTAACAACTGTTCTCCTGAAAATCAAAGACACATATGATTTATGAACCATAATTCTTCAGAAACGTTTAGACCACTTCTGTCTTCCAAGGAAAAGGACAAGAGAAAGATGATAGAGGAAGCAGAAAGGGCACAACATACCACTTAGCAAAACGGGCCCCTTGCTTGTAGTATTCAGCAGACCTAGAAGCCAATCCATCCAACCCTTGGCACCAAGATTCATCATTGGATCCTGGTAGGGGTACCAAACCCTGTAAATAAAAAGAAGGGTTAAAATTGGGCAAAGTTCAACAGGCAAACAAAATATTTGTATAAAGGAAGCAGCATATGCCCTGATGCGTAGAAAAAGTTACACGAAACATAGAAACAGGTTAAAAATCACACCTTATCAACTTTGATCCCAGGTACAATATTCTGCTCGCGCAAGCAGTCAACCATGTTCTTCCCATCGGTAGTTGACTGATAAAGTGTCTCCTCAAATAGAATGGCACCAGAAATGTAATCACCTAGGCCAGGAGTGGTCAACAAGAGTTGACGGTAAGCTTGTCTGTTTGCTTCTGTATTGTCCAGACCAATTGACGCCAGTCTCTTTCCGCAAGTTGCATTTGATTCATCAATGGCAAGGATGCCCCTTCCAGGGGATGCAATAGTTTTCTATATCAACAAAACAATGAGTAGCTTAGTTCAAAAGCATTGTATATCGCACAAACATATTCTACTCCACAATACATTGTGTAAGTTTACAAGGACGTTCCAGAAAAGTCACTTTTAATTCAGAGGTGGATCTAGCACTTCATAGTGTGAACACACAGACCAACCCCACTGATTGTGGCTCGGACCATGTCTACACATGTAAAGAACTTTTTATATGCATAGATGTAATAAATCACACTTCCACTGAACCCACTGACTCAACCTCTGACATTTATCAACTTTAAAGCTAAATTACATTAAATTTAAGGAAATGAGGTTCCATCAATAAAGTTCCTTCCTTCAAGAAAGGGTTTGTAAACTACCAAAAAACAAAAAGATCAGAATATTCTTGCTGTTTACAGCATGAAACAGACAAGACATCAATCTAATTAGATGAAAGGTACCTTTAAAAGCTAACACTTTCTTAAAATCTATCTTTCCTGAACTAAATATGAATTCAGGCACATCATGGGCATGTTTATATGTAGCGACCAAATGAATAAAGTATAGCAAGCCCAAAGAATCACTTCTTTATTTTTGCAACTTTAGAAGATTTTCTAAACATCCAATCAAAAGATAGGATGTTGAAGACACATATAACAAGAATAAAACATATAAAGAATCCAATTCATAAGTACAACCAAAATATAGACGATTAAAAAATCAAAAGTTGACTAACTAAACCTTTTCAGTTTCCATCAACCCACTTGAAAAAATGGTAGTACAGTTTCAAAATTCAGTATACTAGCGGAATTTACAACAAAAAATGAATGCTGTATACCCAAAAAATTAGAGGAAAAAAAATCAAAATTAATTAAGTCGTAAAAAGAAGCTTTCAGATCCGATCACGAAACATGCAAACAAATAAATGTGTGTCCAAATCATAACAACATTCAAATATATCAACATCAAAAATAAATAAAAAGTTGACAAACTAAACCTTTTCAATTTTCATCAATTCAGTGAAGCAAATGACAATACAGTCCAAAATTCAGTATATTTATGTAAAGAAAAAAAATCAAGTCAAAATTAATGTGTCGTAAATAGAAGCTTCTAGATCCGACCGCGAAACATGCAAACAGATAAAATCAGATTTTTAAAAAAAGAAGAAGATAAAAGTGCGAGAGAGAGAGAGAGATTACGGCGGTTTTGAGGAGCTCATCGGTGTAAGATCCGGCGCGGATAACGTTAACACGGCGAGTAGAAGAAGGCAAACGACAGGAAGATCCGGACCGTTGATTAAACGATTGTTGACCGATCCATGAAGATGAAGAGGCGTTTAGCTTCAACAGACTGGAACTTGCTGCCATAGTCGCCTCGTCTTTTTTGGTCTGTGAAAATTGTGCTTTTTGTTGAGAATTGGTAGAGACGGCTACTGTTAAATAATGGAGAGTGACGTTCGGGGTTGGTAACGACGGCTATAACAAGACGAGTGTAAACAGAGTTTTGTTTTTTGGGTTCCTCGAAAAGTCCGCCCGTAAACAGTACGGACAACTCTAGCTGTGGAGCTATCAAATAATACGAAAAAATGTACTTTGTTATAAATATATTAGGCAAAATGACTTTAATGACATGTCCTCAAATTTAACAATTTGCCAATCAAACCCTTATATTTTTTTAAACTGTGTATAATAAACGCTTATGACAAGTAGCTGTCAGTGCGTGTAACATAATTTCTACCACGCTGGCTGCCACGTCAAAAAATAACAATATGTAGATGCCATGTCACATGGCAAATTAAAAATCTCCTGCCATCCTTCTCTCTCTTCATCACCCGCCCACATCTCTTCATCAAGGTCAAACATTTGACACAAAATCCTCAAATTAGCATCTTGGATCTATTACTAACATAAAACTATGTCAACAAGCCATAAAGCCGCCTGTAAATAACTCAATATTTTTTTTGTTATGCCTGCTCTACAGACCTACCTGGGAAGGAATACAAGGCACAAGAGAGATTACAGGAAAATAAAAGAAATAATGGAGTGATAGCTCACTTTATCATTATCTCAGTAGTGTATTGATTTTTTGACCAATAATATCTCATAGAACAGTAGTAGAAAAGCACTGCTATAAGACCTCAGAGATCAAAATCAGAATTAGAGGTATTCTTCATCCCCTAACCAAAAAGAAGAAACAGGAAGAAAAAATAAATTTTTTTACGTGCTGGTATTTTCTGATAAACCAAAATAGCGTACATAACGGAGAACTTACATGGCGAGCAAAGATGTCATAGAACTGCTTCTTCAGTAGAAGGTCATCACACAGACGTAAAACCTTGCTTTATGGACTGCAAGGAAAGAAGCAAACCAAAACAATTACAAGTACTATGATCTTGAAGAGTGAGAAAAAAAGAATTGGACAGAACATATTGAAGAGTGAAAAAAAGACTGGACAGAAAATGTTGGAAAGGGGGAAAAGCAAAAAAGAAAAGCTCACTCAATAATGGAGCATGAACAATGAGGAAGAAGATAGCAGCCAAAAAATGGCTCTTTGTGCCTTTTTAATAGGCCTCACGCTCCTTAAATAATTGCAGCACACGCACTTGAATAAAAAATGCCACATAGGATGATAGGGGTTTAAAATGCTCAATTTTTAAGGGAAGAAGGGTTTGGTTGGTAAATTATTAAGTTTGGGGACCGACATGACAAAGTGGCATAAGTAGAAGTGTCATTTAGGTCATTCTGCCTAAAAGAAATAATGGAGTGATAGCTCACTTTATCATTATCTGAGTAGTGCAATGATTATTTCACCAACAATATCTCATAGAACAGTAGCAGAAAAGCACTGCTATAAGACCTCAGAGATCAAAATCGGAATTAGAGGTATTCTTCACCCCCTAACCAAAAAGAAGAAACAGGAAGAAAAAAAAAATTTAAACCAATACAGTTAGTTCCTCCACTTGTTGAGGTCGTAGTCTTGCACGCTCTCGATAAGCAGACCCGGTCTATGTCCGACTTGAAGAAATTTGGTCGTGTTGATTAAGTCGAATCGGCCGAGCTTGAGAGAATGGTGTGGCCAACGAGGATGTAATTGGTGTGGCTGATGTGGGGTGATGTCATGGTCACGCGCGTCATCATTATGCTTCTTTCCAATGTAGTGTCGATGCTTCTATCGTTTCAATTTTAGCGTCATTGACGGTCTGGTGCTTCGATTATGGTGCCACCCAACCCTATAAATAGGTGTGAGGGGCTTCATTTTTGAAATATTTTGTCATTTCTTATTTTGCATGTGCACTGCTCTTCTTCGATCTTCTTCTCCAATCTCCGCTTTCAATTCTTTGCAACCTTTTTAATTCCAATCCCTGACTTCTTACCTAGTCAATATCTTCTTCAGATCTTTGTTGCATACATTCGCTACGAAAATATATCACAATTCCCTCATATTCACGAAGAAGTTTTCGATGCCATTCCATTATCGGTGGCCATTCCTCCCGGCGATGAGGAATTCATTGCTGAAGAGGAAAGAAGCTTCCCTACCGCGAATGAGATATATCCTAAAATCCCTTTGGTTAGACATGACTTTCCAAAGGAAATTGTTCTTGCTCCTTCTCAAAGACTCTCTGATACGGGGCCGCCTCATATAGACGGCCTCCGGTCCAACTATCACATTCCTCCCCACGTCGAAATTGTTCCAGTCGGAAGCGACATTGTGGAGGTTCATCGACCAGGATATTGTGCCCTATATGCCTACCCGTTCTTGATTGATTATAATATTCCTCTCTTTCTGCTAGTGGAAGAGTTTAGCCAATTTTACAACGTCTGTCTGGTGCAACACTCTCTTTATTTGTATAAAGTTTTCTTGATAATGACGAAGTATGCGGAGTTGGCTAGATGTAAGGTCGACGGTTGCCACTTACTGCATTTATTTTTGCCTAGTTTTTATAGAGGTACTTTGATACACCTATGACATTTTTGGACAAGAGGGTTGGTGGTCAGGATGGACGATAAAATAAATCGGGAGTTCTTGCATAAGTACTTCTTCATCAAGACCTAGCACCTAGTAGCAGGCCCGACTAGGTTTCTCGAGGAATGGAACTATAATCATCAGTATGTTAACGTATGCTCATTATTTTCTTTTGTTCTTTTATTTTCGGCTCACTTGTGGCTTCCTTGTTTTTCAGTTGAGAGGCGTGCACCTTCTCCTGTCTTTGATATTGAAGATTGGGTGGCTCGCGTGTTACCTTACATCGTGGGAATTCATGATTGGGCATCCTTTCACAATCGTTTTGGACCCAAGATCCCGTCTAGTAAGTGTCACTTTTACTTCAACTTATTGTTGTTTACATTGCTATTTGATGCAACCTCCCTCTGGTAGTAGGTCGGAGATTTCCAAGAAGAAGGCTTCATTGCCTATATTTCGCCAGTCAGTACGTTGGCTAGAATGTGATTTACCTTAGCTGAGTCCGCTCAAGGAAGTCAGACTTAAGTTTCGCCGATGAGGGACTCCACCCCTCAAAGTGTTGTCGTGAGGGACAATATCTCTTCTCAGCCTATCCATCATCTTGCAAACAAGTCGTCTAGCAGCGAGGAGTCACCGTCGAGGAAAAGGCCACTGTCACTAACGTCGGGCTGGAAAAATTCATCACTTTGGGAATGAAACCTGCGCTTATACCAAACGTAGAGACTGTTTCCATGACGGGTGCCATTATAGAGAGGAGGTCCTATGCGGTTAAAAGGATTCATGGTGGCGGAAAGCTTGCACGGACCGCATAAGGTGGTGTATCATTAGCGGTCGGGGGAAATAAAGCGGTCCTTGCGGGGCCGATAGCTCTAGCTCGGGCGTTGACCCTGAGGAGGTACGTGCCTTCCTAGAGAGGAATACTCGTATGGTGGTATGGACGGAGGGTCTTAACTGGCACATAATCGTTCTCGTGGACTACGGCCTTTTGGCCAACTCAGAATAAGCGATGACATCCTTTGCTCCCCTATGGGCTGCTACTAAAAACACGATGCGACATGCAATGAATGATGCGGAGTTGTCGTTGGGTATATCCGGCATGTCTCTGTGAGTAAGTGCTTTTAATGTTAGGATTTGTTTTGCACGTGTAATTTGCTCATACTGACTACTTTCTTTTGCATGTCATACTCTTATTATGGGGATCGAGCGTGACCGTAAGGAGCGGAGGACAACCATTTTTAGGAAGATGACCTCCAAATACAAGGAGTACTGTACTAAGAACCGATAACTAGTCGACTTCCTTAACCAGGACGATGAATTTTAGTCACTTCGTGATGGGCTTAAACAAAAAGATAATGAGTTGACGAAGAAAGTTGAAGAGAAAAATGAGAGGGATGATGAGCTAATTAGAGCCATCGGTAGGTGCAGCAAGCTTGAGGCAACTCTAAAGGCTAAGGAGGACTGGCTTGAGGTGAACAGGGGGGGTGATAACTGGGAATGTTGGCCTTCATATGCAGGTGGCATTCTTAATGGCAGAACTCGGGCATAGGGAGTCAAAGGTTGTCGATCTAAGGGGTGAGCTGAGTTCCAAAGTCGAAGAATTGAGTTGTATCGAGAAAGGCAGAATGGATAATATGGCTGAAGCGACAACCTTAGAAGATGCCCTCCATGTTTTTAGGTCCGAGTGGGATAATGAGAAGGAGACACCGGCGCTTATGGTAGAGAGGTTAGAAGAGAGAATCCAGGGTTTGGAGGGGGATTTGTCCGGATTGAATGAGAATATGGTTGTGTTGAATGCCGATGAGGTACGACGACAGTCATAGTGTCACGACCCAAACCCAATCGTGATGGCGCTCAACCCTAAAGCTAGGCAAGCCTGACCAATCGTCGTTCTCATATTAACAATAAATCTCAAAACCAATAATTTAAGGAGAATATAATAGTTGTAGAGTAATAATCCAATATTAATATAAGGAAAATACTGAGAAGTATGAAAACCGATAAAACACTCCCAAAAGATCTGGAGTCACGAGTCTAGAACCTCTAAACAAAACTGGATAGTAATATCTAAATGGAATACTCAAGTCTGAAAAATGCATATATAAATAAAACTGGAATAAGAAGAGAAGTCAGGTCATGCGAACGTCGAGCAGCTACCTCAATAACTCTAATAACTCTAGAAATATGACTGCTCAGCTAAACCTCCGGTGTACCTGAATCTGCACACAAAGGTGTAGGGAGTAGGGGTGAGTACTAAGTACTCAGTGAGTAATAAACATATAAAATGTCTGAAGATAAGAAATCCATGAAATTCCACAAAGCAAAGCTAAAACTAACAGTTATCCTACTATAAACCAGCAACAACAGCTAATAACAATTAACATAAGTAATTAACAATGCATGAATGGAATCCAATATGATGCACATGACCTCTATGGCGCGTAGCCCGATCCATTTAACGTCGACGACGCTCACTAGGGGTGTGTATAGAATCTGGAGGAGATCCTTCAGCCCAAGCGCAATATAATCATAACATTAGCTGCGGCGTGTAGCCCGATCCATATTCAATCATAATATTCGCTGCGACATACAACTCGATCCATACTGGGTCCACAATATGCATATGAGTCACATAACAGTTTCAATTTATTTCTTTACAATTTCTAATTCATTAATAAGAAAATACTTTAGTCATTTAATTTCAGGAAAAGTGACTTAGCAGTTCATAATAGTGATTTAACACATGACTGAGATCAATGATTTTATAAATCGTGTTATCACAATGATATTCATCCTCTAGGAATACTACAGGTTGGCATAAGGCCCTAAACATGGCATTAAGCCCAGATTTATTCAACATAGGGTGCGTATCAACCGCCAATATAGAATGATTCTTGTTCGGGATGGATCAAATAACAATCCCCAATTATAAACAATCCCGCACATGCCATGGGGTGCGAGTCATGCCCTAAATAGTGTCACAATCTGATAAGTCGGGGTTTCAAACCCTCATGCCATCATATATACCAACTACTCACCTCTAACCAGCTGTAGACTGGTCCGCAATTGTCACGCCCCAAATCGAGGGACATGAACGACGCCTGACCGGGTAGCCCCGATCAAACGGACCAAGGTGCATTTCTATCCCACGCGTTACACCTGTGTTGATTGTCTCTCATAAACCAAATATCTTACCAATTATAACCGATTTCACAATGTACAAACATAACCATACTATTGATTCATTAACAAGTTTACAGTTTTTACAACGCCCAACATAATATATACATAAGTCTGGAATCCCACACTTTACATGTCTATGGAGCCTCTAGGATACAAAAGGGAATACAATACTTGCCGGTAACAAGGCTCCGTCTATACCTTACAAAACCAAAATGAAGTCTAAACAAAAGTGGTATAAACCACACAAGGCCTCGAGGAAGAAAGGGGCTCACCAAAACAGGCAGTGGAAGGTGAAGGATACTACTGCCGATGAGCTGAAGTGCCTGCTACTGAACCACCTACAATCATAACACAAATGTAGCGTCCCCGGCAAAAGGGACGTCAGTACTGGAATTGTATTGGTATGTATGAACAAACTTTGTCCCAAGTAAACTCAAGCCATTAAACAAGTAATCACGATGATAAGACAACCAATAAATTACATCAAGAATCAATTAAGCCAGCCAACCATGTTATCCCCATTTTTCCTCATTTCAGATAATTCTCAACACAAAGCACGTTTAAGATCAAAAAGCAGAACAACAACCAATCAATCACGTAAGACACAATTAGTCAAACAAAGGGGAAATCAGTGCCCCACATGTTACAAACTCTCCTACTGTCTCCTTTCACAATTTCACATCAATGATTTTACATCAATTTTCAATAGCAATTTTGATCGCTTTCCATCCTTATTATCTCGTCCACCCTTATTACCTCGGCCACCCTTATCACCCCAACCCACACCTTATTTCTTCGTTTTGCGGCACGCAACCCGATCCCACCGTACAGTTTCAAACACAACAATCACAAATAGCAAATAAGGCACTACACAAAATTACAACAAATTCAAATAAGCAACTTACAATTCGATTCATATTCTCAAATACTTTTCAAACTGATATCACAACCAAGTTACCATGTTTCCATATTCGAGAGTACCCATACAAGTATGTTCAATAATTTACCACAATTCAAGTGTTTCATCTCTTTTCACAAGAAACCATATATGCCACCACAACAATTGTTCTCAGTTCTTTACCAATTATGATTCCCTTGTTATCTTTCAATTCATATTTCATACCACACCACATGTAGTTCAACATCAATTGAATACCCAACAATCAAATCAAAGAATTACACACAATCTCTCAAATTAACACATGCCAATCAGATTTCACACATATGGGCGATTTTATAAGAATCAAAATTAGCCATACATACCTGGTGTCGAGTTTTCTTCCTTTATCCTCCTACTTTATGCATACCCAAGCTATCCTATTTTGCCCACCTCGTTCTTGCAGACTCTTACTTCTACTTACTTCTTTTTACTAAAAATCAAGTTCAATAATCATGCATGAGTATTAAATTCTATTTTCACAAGCTATTATATGCAAACCTTTCTTTACCCATTTTAAAACTGAAAATCAGAGAAAATAGTTAGGGTTTTTACCTTGTAAAGATTGGGAAAGTTGAATCTTTGCCCTAGGATCTTTTAGACTAAATGTTTGGAACAATTCTTGAAGATGATAGACTTCTCTCTCTAAAACCCCCCTCTCTCTCTCTAGTTTTGGTAAGAAAATGTATGAAAAATGAAGCTTGAAAGTGTTTTATTAAAGAAGGGGTCGGGTCAAAAATTTATAAAAAATCTGGGCCGAGTCAATTCTACGGTCGCATCTGCGATCGCAGAATCAACATGTGGTCCGCATAATGACCGCAAAATTGCCTCAAAATTTTCACAGGTTCTGTTACGGAATGCGACCAAAATGCGGTCAGCATTCTTGATCTGCGGTCGCAGAATGCACCGCAAATTTGACACCCAAAATTCTTGAGAAATTTCCGGTAGATCTGCGATCCGCAGATCCATTCTGCGATCGCATATCAACCGCATTTTCAACACCATTTTAGAAAACATTCTGTTAATCTCTGCGGTAGGAATGCGGTCCGCATAGCAGATCTGTGGTCGCATTCCTGACCGCAGAATTGACACTTTCTGGAAAAATTGATTTCTTTAAATTTTTGAAACTTAAATCACTACTAAGGGTCCGAACCGCGCATTCCTAACATATTATTCGGACTATGACACCATAGTTACCAGGTTTTAAGTACTAAAACTTTTACGGGGCCTTACAGCAATGCCTTTTCCTTTCGTATCGACCTCCACGCGCGTCGAATCTATTTAAAACCACAGCGAATATATAAATATGGGTAAGAGAAACATAACCCAATCAAAAATACTCGAAAAGTACTAAAATTGACGAAGTTGGTAAAACCCGAGCCCCGAGCCTACTTCTTAAAAAATTTCAAAAATCATACCAACGGATTCCTAGTCTCACCACGAGTCTGTACATATAAAGCTTATCAAAAATGGAGTTCAAATGGCCTTTCAAATCCTAAAAATTTGTTTTCAAGAACAAAGCCCTAGTTCTTCACAATTTCTACCCAATTTCATGAATTTGAGTGTTGATTCTTCCATACAATGATGTTTTATAGTCAAGAGACTTACCTCCAAGCAATACCCATTGAAAACCCTCTTCAAATCGTTCAAAAAGCTCTCTTGACGGAGTAAAAATGGTGGAAATATTATGTGGGTTGCAACTGAAATTTTAACCCTTAAATCATTCTGTCCAAGCGTCTCCTTCGATGAGATCGCATCAATACCATTGCGATCGCATTGACAAAAAAAATCCAGGCCCTGAAATCCTCTTATGCGATCGCAATAGTCACCCTACGATCGCATTTCATTAAAATTCCACACTGTTTGATCACAACACTCATCAATGCGATCGTATTGAACAATCTCACACCCCTTCCAAAACCTTCTATGCGATCGCATGACACCCTCTGGATCGCATAGAGAAAATATGTTCTGCAATATTTCTGTTGCATTAAACATGCTAAAAATTCCCCGTTGGCCATCCGAATTCACCCCGAGGCCCTCGAGGCCTCAACTAAATGCACATATATGTGCTATTACTTCATTCAAACTTGCTCGTAACATAAAAACACTATCGTAAACATCAAAATCATCGAATTACCACGGATTCAAGCCTAATTTAAACTAAAACTTGTGAAACTTGCATTTGACCTAAAACCCGACCTAAACACCTCTTAATGACCTGAAATTTTGCACGCATATCCAAAATCACCTAATGGAGCTACTGCATCTCGGAATTCCTCAGATCAAAATCTCACCTACCATCCGAAATTCGCCAAAATCCAACCTTATCTAATTCAAGCCTAATTCTACACCAGACTCCAAATTCAATTCTGATTGCTCTCTTAAGTCATAAATCAACCCCCAAAACTAGTCAAATCATCAGAATCCATTCTGAGTATTGTAACTCATAAGTCAACATTTTGTTGACTTTTCCAAGCTAACCTTCTCACAAAGAGACCAATTGCCGCATTTCTAACCAACCTCTATCCGAATTACTTAAATTCTCCAAAAACGTATAATAAAACATATAGAAGCATAAACCGAAAAAAACGGGGTGGTAACTCCCGTAATGACGGGTCGGGTCGTTACATCCTCCCTAACTTAAACAAACGCTGGTCCTCGAGCGTATCAGGAGCTGTTATAAAAGCCAACCAGTAGATGAATGATCTTACCAATCATATACTCGTGGTGATCCCTTGTCATCCTATATCGCATATACCCGATAACACAATACAACCGAACTTTCACAGTCCATTAAATCCATAAACCAAACCATAAAACCATGTTGCACTTTCCGTAAAGTCATACACAAGATCAGAAATTCATATATAAACTCAGAGTAAGCCTGAACCAGCTATAATAACCCATACTTGCACCCTCAGGTGAAAACATATGATATACCGCCTAAACCTAACATTTGGGATCATAACTTCTATTCACAGCAGTTGTCCTCAACAACCAATTACCGACAGATAACCTCTTATTAGCTAAAACCTTATTCCCATACTTTCTTGTACTACCAACGACGAATGAAACACGCTCTAAACCGTAATCATCTCTCAGATCAACCATTCATGAAACCACTTCCCATGACTAATATCCCAATAGATTGATGGGTCAAACCTCAATATTATTTTCCTAACAAGCTGAGATCAAATCTGTCCGTATTCATTAATGAACCCAACGATCACCTCAAATCCAATACCACTCTGGTGATGTCATACCCCAATACAAGTTTAAACCACATCTTGCATAATACATGCACCAGTAAGAATTGATCTGAATACACTCAAATCATAACAAATGACTCAAACGAAAGAGTTGTACCTCAAGCTCATCAATGCCATTACAATACAAGGTTGAGACCCCGTCTCATATCATAAACATAGAATGCCTGAATCTACTCCGAAAGGTCATAACTCCCGTAGCCTCGCAACAATGCGCGATCCTATCCCAACACCATTACACCTGAAGCACCTCAAGCTGCTATGCTCAAAATCAACAACCACGCACATTTAGTGTCTGAAACTAACCTACAGTGAAACAGAGAACACACAACACACAACCCGAATGCGCCATACACCGAGCAACACTCGATTACTCTTATCGCTACTTCCTCTATGAATTCTCAATAGAACCGCACCATATGTGCCCATAACTAACAAATCACAATGTCTTACAACATAAAAACAACTCAGGGTCAACCAAGCTAACTTAAGTGCGTAGCCATATCAGCCTACCAATGAACTCAGTACCAAGAAGCCTGAAACTATTTCTTCCACTACTATAACTCCTGCCGAAGCCGTACGATACGGTGCCCTGCACCAAATAAGTATCAAAATCCACAGTCTCGCCTGGCGACATGTCAGGAATGTGATCGCAGATCTGTTATTCGGACCGCATTCCTACCGCAAAGCTTAACAGAATGTTCTCCAAAAATGGTGTTAAAAATGAGGTCAAATATGCGATCGCAGAATGGAAATGCGGACCGCAAATCCACTGCATAATTTCTCGAGAATTTATAAGTGTCAAATCTGCGGTGCAATCTGCGACGGCAGAACACGAATGCGGACCGCATTCTGGTCGCATACCGTAACAGAACATGTGTAATTTTTGAGGCAGTTCTACGGTCCATTATGCGGACAGCATGTTGATTCTGTGATCGCAGATGTGACCACAGAATTGACGCGGCCCAGATTTTTTTATAAAATTTGACCCGACCTCTTTTTTAATAAAACACCCTCAACCTTCATTTTTCTTATATCTTCTTAGCAAAATTAGAGAGTGGAAAGAGGGTTTCAAGAGTGAGAAGTCCAATTATCTTCAAATATTGTTCCAATCGTTTGGTCCGGAAGATCCTAAGGCAAAAATTCATCTTCCCCAAATCTCTAAGAGGTAAAAACCCTAGTTATTTTCCTCTAATTTCTCAGTTTTTCAAAGGTAAAAAATGAATTGCATACAATAGCCTTTGGAAATAGAATTGATACTCATGCATGTTATTGAACTTGAATTTTAGTAAAAAAAAGTGAGTAGAAGTAAGAGTCTGCAAGAACGAGGTGGGCAAAATAGGATAACTTGGGTATGCATAAAGTAGGAGGTTAAAAGAAGAAAACCCGACACCAGGTATGTATGGCTAACTTTGATTCTTGTGAAATCTCCCTTATGTTTGCAATTCATTTGGCATGTGTTAATTTGAGAGATTGTGTGTATTTCATTGTTTTTGTTGTTGGGTATCTAATTGATATTGAACTATGTGTGGTGTGGTATGGAATATGAATCGAAAGATAAAAAGGGAATTGAAATTGGTAAATAATTGAGAATAATTGTTGTGATGGCATATATGGCTTCTTGTGGGAATGAAATGAAACACTTGAATTGTGATAAGTAGTTGAACATAACTGTATGGGTACTCTCGAATATGGAAACATTGTAACTTGGTTGTGATATTGGTTGGAAAAGTATTTGATAACATGAACCAATTTGTAAATCGCTTATTTGCACTTGATGTGATCTTGTGTAGTGCCTTGTTTGCTGTTTGTGATTGTTGTGATTGAAACTGTACAGTGGTATCGGGTTGCGCGCCGCAACACGAAGTAATAAGATGAGGGTTGGGGTGATAAGGGTGGTCGAGGTAATAAGGATGGAAAACGATCGAAATCGCCATTGAAATTGATATAAAATCATTTATGTGAAATTATAAAAGGAGACAGCAGGAGAGTTTGCAACCTATGGGGCACTGATTGCCCCTTTGTTTGACTTGATTGTGTTCTTCCGTGTTTATTTGGTTGTTGACTCCCTTGTTGATCTTTAATTGTGCTTGAGAAGAATTAAATATGGAAACATGGTTGGCTAGCTTTATTAATTATTGGTGTAATTCATTAGTTGTCTTATCATCGTGATTTACTTATTTAAATGGTTTGAGTTTACTTGAGACAAAGCTTATCCATACATACCAGTACCATTCCAATGTACTGACGTCCCTTTTGCCGGGGATGCTACATTCGTGTTATGATTGTAGGTGGATCAGTAGCAGGCACTTCAGCTCATCGGCAGTAGTATCCTTCTCCTTCCACTGCCCGTTTTGGCGAGCCCCTTTTCTTCCTTGGGGCCCTGTGTGGTTCATGCCACTTTTGTTTAGATTTCATTTTGGTTTTGTAAGGTATAGCCGGAGCCTTGTTACCGGCAAGTGTTATATCCCCTTTGTATCCTAGAGGCTCCGTAGATAGTAAACTGTGGGACTATGGCCTATGTATGTATATGTATATATCGGGCGTTGTAAATTGTAACTTGTTAGTAATGTTAATAGTGTGGTTATGTTTGAAAAATGTGAAATCAGTTATAATTGGTAAGATATTTTGTTTATGAGTAATAAACAACACATGGGTAACACATGGGATAGAAAGGCACCCAGGTCCGCTTGGCGGGGGCTACCCGGTCAGGCGCCGGTCATGTCCCTCGAATTGGGGCATGATGTAAGGCCCCGTAAAATTTTTTGTGCATAAAACCTAGTAGTTGTGGTGTCATGGTCCGAATAAATGTGTTAGGAATGCGTAGTTCGGACCCTTGGTAGTGATTTAAGTTTCAAAAATGTAGAGAATTAATTTTTCCGAAAAATGTCAAATATGCGGGCAAGAATGCGACCGCAAACCTGACATGCGGACCGCATTCTTGCCGCAAAACGTTCCGGAGAGTTGCCCAAAATCGTGTCAAAAGTGCGGTCGATATGCGATCGCATGTCAAATCTGCGGTGCACTTTGCGACCGCAGAATCAACATGCGGTCCGCATAGTGACCGCATTCCTTAACAGAACCTGCATAAACTTTGAGGCCATTTTGCGGTCACTTTGCGGACCGCATGTGGGTTCTGCGGTCGCATAGTGACCGCATATTTGACCCCGGCCCAGATTTTTGTAACATTTTGACCCGATCTCTTCTTTAATATAACACCCTTCTTCTTCATTTTATCATATTATCTTACCAAAAATTACAGAGAGAAGAGAGGGTTTTTAGAGAGAGAAGTTCTTCATATTCAAAGATTGTTCCAACTACTTAATTCCAAGGGATTCTAGGGCAAGGATTCAACTTCCCCAATATTTTCAAGGTAAAAACCCTAACTATTTTCTTTGATTTTCAGTTTTAATTGGGTAAAGAGAGGTTTGCATATAATAGCTTTTGAAAATAGAATTTTTACACTCATGCATGATTATTGAACTTGATTTCTAGTAAAAAGAATTGAGTAGAAGTAAGAGTCTTCAAGAACAAGGTTGGCAAGAGTAAGATAGCTTGGGTAAGCATAAAGTAGGAAGTTAACGGAAGAAAAACTCATCACCAGGTATGTATGGCTAATTTTGATTCTTGTGAAATCGCCTATATGTGTGAAGTTTGTTTGTTTCGTGTTAAATTGACAAATTGTGTGAAATTCTTGATGTTGGTGTTGAATATTCAAAGTTTGTTGTCGAGCTATGAGTGATGTAAAATGAGAGTTTAATTTGGCAAAAGAATTGTGAATAATGACTATGATGGCCTATATGGCACCTCGTGGAAAACAAACGAAACACTTGAGAATTGGTTTATTGTGGAAAGAGATGAAACACTTGAATTGTGGAAATATTGTAACATAGTTGTGATATTGAATTGAGAAGAAATTGAGAACATGAACCAATGTGTAAGTTGCTTATTTGAACTTGTTGAAATTGTGTGTAGTACCTTATCTGCTGTTTGTGATTGTTGTGTTTGAAAATTGTAAGGTGGGATCGGGTTGTGCGCAGCAACATGAAGAAATAAGGTGTGGGTTGGATTGATAAGGGTGGCCGAGGTAATAAGGGTGGATGAGGTAATAAGGATGGAAAGCGATCGAAATCGCAATTGAAATTGATACAAAATCATTAATATGAAATTGTGAAAGGAGACAGCAGGAGAGTTTGCAACCTGTGGGGCACTGATTGCCCCTTTGTTTGACTACTTGTGCTTTACGTGATTGATTGGTTATTGTTAAATTGGTTGATTGTAGAAAGTGCTTGTGTTGAGAATTATTTGAAATGAGGAAAATGTGGGAACATGGTTGGCTGGCTTAATTAATTGTTGATGTAATTTAATGGCTTGAGTTTACTTGGGACAAAGTTTGTCCATACATACCAGTACAATTCAAGTGTACTGACGTCCCTTTTTGCCGGGGGCGCCACATTCGTGTCATGATTGTAGGTGGATCAGTAGCAGGCACTTCAGCTCATCGGCAGCAGTATCCTTCTCCTTCCATCTGCCCGTTTTAGTGAGCACCTTTCTCCTTGGGGGCCTTTGTGGTTCATGCCACTTCGTTTGGATTTCATTTTGGTTTTGTAAAGTATAGCCGAGCCTTGTTACCCGGCAAGTATTGTATTTCCCTTATGTATCCTAGAGTGCTCTGTAGACACGTAAACTGTGGGATTTCAGCTTTATGTATATATATGTGTTATGTTCAGGCGTTGTAAAAATTGAAATCTTGTTAATGAATCACTTCTATCGTATTTTATTTGTTTAATGTGAAATCAATTATGATTAGTAATATATTTGGTTAATGAGAACGAATCACGTGGGTAACGCGTGGGAATGAAAGGCACCTGGGTCCGCTTGCCTGGTCAAGCGCCGGTCATGTACCTCGATTTTGGGCGTGACAAACTCGTGATTATCGCAGCCTAATGGTTCGTAAAGCTAGTCTCAGGGATGTCTCGGAGTTCGTGATCTGAGAACAGTGCCCTTCTTATAGGCGTGTTGTCGACCACATCGTATAAAAGTAGGGGGGCTACACGGGCATTTAGGAATTTACCTACTTCTTTGATAATCTATATCGTGCGGTAAAGTGCAATGTGGAGATATCCGTGTCTAATTCGTGCCTTGTTCCCAAATTTTCAGAATATGGCACCTAAGAAGAAGGCTAGACTCGGCCTTAGGGCCAATGCCGACCCAAGTGCAGCTGTTAATCATGTACCCGATGCCGTGGGAGAGAATGACCCACCGGTCCCGAATTTGCATGGCCCATCTGTTCAAAACCCAAGTGTCCCTATCCCAGCTGCGGCAGAGGATGCCACCATTCCTCCTGCCGGTGTTCCTAACTCAGATACAGTTCCCGCTTCGGGCTCGGGTATCTCTAATGAAGAACTTAGGGGAGCCATCCATATGTTAACACAGTTAGTGGCCGCCCAGGCCCAGAGATCCCATGATGCCCCTGCATCCTCCAGCGGACAGGGAGATTCCTCCGGCTCTAGAGTCCATCAGTTCTTGCGGTTAGCCCCTCCAGAATTCTCAGGTACCGATCCAGAGGCTGACCCATAGGATTTCCTCGATGAGATATACAAAACCCTCAGAGTGATGAAGGCTACAGATATAGAGGGGCAGAGTTGGCCTCTACGAGGCCGGAAGGGAGCGGCACGTTCGTGATTCGAAACGCGAGGAGTTCCCGCGAGGGCAGGAGCTCCTCCGGCCGTACGGGACGAGTTCGCAGATGCATTTGCGGACCGACCACTTCACCTCGCCGAGGCAATGGCGCCCGTGCCACCGAGTTCGAGGTTCTCAAACAAGGTGCAGCATGAGTGTTTGGGAGTATCACACGGAGTTCGGCAAGGTTGTCCAAGTACGGCTCTCACGTAGTGGCCGACCACGGATGCTCCCAGGTCAGGGACGGCTGTCCGGGGCCTTAGCCCTTCGGTAGCTGAACGAGGCCGCCACGCTAGCCTTGGCACTTAGACATGAACTATGGGAGGATTGTGGGGTCTGCTCAGGCCGTGCAGAGCCAGAAATTGAAGATTCGTGCAGAGATATAGCAGCAACGGTGGCCCTAGCATCGAGTCGTTCGTGGAGATCACTCTGTGGAAGCGGTCATCGATGGCCATCCCGGCACCATATGCTCGACCTCCGCGAGTGCACCACCATCCGTGCGCCGCTATCGGCCAGCGCGCTACCGAGACCGGGTTCGGCATGCAAGGAGGTCTCGCCGTCCGGTCATCCTTGCGAGATCCCAGCGGCAGAGGAGACCTACATGCCCCAAGCGTGGGAGATTTCATACAAGAGACTCGCTACCTTGACCTTCCAGCTGTGCTTTCGGGTGCGGGTGAGCAGGTCACATTCAGCGAGATCGTCGTGCACCCCGTCGTGCATAGGTAGGGATCCGCTCCAATCATCCCGATTGCCACTGCCGTCACATCAGCACAGACTCCAAAGGCAGTAGTCAGGCCGCAAGGCGGGAGCCTGGTGGTCAGAGGTGGACCCAGTCGATTCTATAATTGAGTGGCCGCCAAAATGCCGAAGCTTCTCCAGATGTTGTTACAGGTATCATGTCTGTTCAGACTATTGACTGCTATGCCCTTATTGATCCAGGGTCCTCCTTGTCTTATGTTACTCCATTCATTGCTTCAAGCTTTGGGATAGAACCCGAACAGCTTCATGAGCCGTTCTCTGTCGACTCCGGTTGGTGATTCTATTACAGCCTCACGAGTCTATAGAAATTGTGTTGTTATGATGAGTGGTCGTGTTACCACAGCCGATCTTATTGAGCTTGGGATGGTTGATTTTGATGTAATTATGGGGATGGATTGGCTCTATTCATGCTTTGCCAAGCTTGACTGTCGGACGAGAGTTATGAAACTCGAGTTCCCTAACGAGCCAGTCATCGAATGGAGAGGAAATGGGGTAGTACCAAGGGGTAGGTTTATTTCCTACCTTAAGGCCTCAAATATGATTAAGAAGGGGTGTATCTATCACTCGGTTCGGGTAACGGACACCACCTCAGAGGTGCCTACCCTCGAGTCTGTGTCAATTGTGAATGAATTTCCGGAAGTGTTTCCGGATGAGCTTCTAGGCATCCCGCCGGATAGGGAGATTGATTTTGGGATCGATGTATTGCTAGATACTCAGCCAATATCCATTCCACCTTACAGAATGGCGCCAGCAGAGTTAAGGGAGTTAAAGGAGCAGCTGAGGGATTTGTTAGAGAAAGGGTTCATACGACCGAGTGTGTCGCCATGGGGTGCTCCGGTTCTCTTTGTCAGAAAGAAGGATGGGTCACTTCGAATGTGTATTGATTATCGGCAGCTGAACAAAGTCACCATTAAGAATAAATATCCATTGCCTCGAGTGGATGATCTGTTTGACCAATTGCAGGGAGCGAGGTTCTTCTCAAAGATTGATTTACGGTCTGGGTACCACCAGTTGAAAATCAGGGAGCATGATATTCCTAAGACCGCCTTCAGAACTCGTTATGGTCACTTTGAGTTTTTGGTCATGTCTTTTGGGCTAACCAATGCCCCAGCAGCTTTCATGGACCTTATGAATCGGGTTTTCAAGCCATTCCTAGATTCCTTTGTGATTGTATTCATTGACGATATTCTCATCTACTCTCGGAGCGGGGAAGATCATGCCGTTCACCTCAGAGCAGCATTGCAGACCCTTCTTCAGCATCAATTGTATGCCAAGTTCTCAAAATGTGAGTTTTGGTCGGAGTCCGTAGCTTTTCTAGGGCATGTTATTTCCAGTGAGGGAATTATGGTGGATCCTCAAAAGATTGCGGCAGTGAAAGATTGGCCTAGACCCACGACCCCGACAGAGATTCGCAGCTTTTTGGGTCTGGCACGGTACTATCGGAGGTTTGTAGAGGGATTCTCAACCCTCGCCTCCCCATTGACTAAATTGACGCAGAAAGCAGTTAAGTTCCAGTGGTCCGAAGCATGTGAGAAAAGTTTCCAAGAACTGAAGTCAAGATTGACCTCGGCACCGGTATTGGCCTTGCCAGAAGGAACAGAGGGATTTGTGGTTTATTGTGATGCCTCCAGAGTCGGTTTGGGGTGTGTATTGATGCAGCACGGAAAGGTTATAGCTTATGCTTCCAGACAACTCAAGAACCATGAGAAGAATTATCCGACGCATGATTTGGAACTTGCAGCTGTTGTGTTTGCCTTGAAAATATGGCGACACTATCTTTATGGGGTTCATGTAGATGTGTTTTCGGACCACAAGAGCCTCCAGTATTTGTTCAAGCAGAAAGAGCTGAATCTGAGACAGCGGCGGTGGTTAGAATTACTCAAGGACTATGATATGGACATATTGTACCATCCAGGGAAGGCAAATGTGGTAGCCGACGCTCTTAGTCGGAAATCCATGGGTAGTTTCGCTCATTTGGGTGTGGATCAGAGACTCCTGACTCGAGAGGTTTACCAATTAGCCAGTTTGGGGGTTCGTATCTCGGCGTCAGACGAGGGAGATATCTTGGTGCATAATGGAGCAGAATCATCATTGGTCGCGGAAATCAAGGAAAAACAGTTCATAGATCCAGCATTGGTTCGGGTGAAGGAAGCAGTCATGAATGACAAGACCTCAACATTTGTACTCGGCAGCGAAGATGGTGTATTGCGGTGTCAAGATAGGCTATGTGTTCCGGATGTGGACGAGCTTCGGGAAAGAGTGATGGCAGAGGCTCATACTTCCAGGTATTCGGTGCACCCTGGTTCAACGAAAATGTATCACGATCTCAAGGAGATTTATTGGTGGAACGGTATGAAAAGGGATGTGGCAGGCTTTGTAGCTAAATGTCCGAATTGTCAACAAGTGAAGGCCGAGCATCAACGACCCGGTGGATTAACTCAGCTTATAGAAATACCAAGGTGGAAATGGGAGATGATCAATATGGATTTCGTGGTAGGGTTACCTCGCACTCAGCGTAAGTTCGATTCAATATGGGTGATAGTAGATCGACTCACCAAATCAGCTCACTTCCTGCCTGTCAAGTCCACTGATACCGCGGAGCAATATGCAAGATTGTACATCAAAGAGATAGTAAGGCTTCATGGCACTCCACTTTCTATCATCTCAGATCGCGGGGCTCAGTTCACCGCTAACTTTTGGAAGAAGTTTCAGCAAGGTTTGGGAACTCGGGTGAATCTCAGCACAGCTTTCCATCCACAGACCGATGGACAGGCCGAGCGGACCATTCAGACGCTCGAAGATATGTTGCGGGCTTGTGTCTTAGATTTTAAAGGTAATTGGGATGAACACTTGCCACTGATAGAATTTGCTTACAATAACAGGCTATCATGCTAGCATTCAAATGGCCCCGTTTGAGGCATTGTACGGGAGAAGATGTAGATCGCCAATCGGGTGGTTTGAGGTAGGTGAAGCGGAATTGTTAGGGCCAGATATGGTGTACGAAGCTATGGAAAAGGTCAAGGTTATTCAGGAGAGAATGAAAACAGCACAGAGTCGTCAAAAGTCCTATGCGGACGTTCGTCGAAGGGATTTGGAGTTTCAAGTCGATGATTGGGTGTTCTTGAGGGTATCTCCTATGAAGGGAGTCATGCGATTCGGAAAGAAAGGGAAATTAAGTCCTAGGTATGTCGGGCCATATCGGATCGTTCAAAGGATTGGTCAAGTTGCTTATAGGCTAGAGTTGCCTCCCGAGATGTCATCAGTGCATCCGGTATTCCATGTGTCCATGTTGAAGAAAGTGATTGGAGATCCATCCACCATCATGCCAATCGAAGCTATAGAGGTTAATGAAAATTTGTCATATGAAGAAGTTCCAGTTGCCATTCTTGATAGGCAAGTCCGTAAGTTGAGAAATAAGGAAGTTGCCTCTGTTAAAGTATTGTGGCGAAGTCAACAAGTTGAGGAGGCCACATGGGAAGCGGAAAAAGAGATGAAGGAAAAGTACCCCCATTTGTTCGATCAAGCCTAGAAGAAATTAGGTGACCCTCCTACTCCTAGTAACTGCGTCATCTTGTCTAAGTTGTTTCCCTCTTAGTATTAGTAAAGTCCCCTTCATCTTGTAATGAGTTAAATGTGTTGTTACCTTGGGTCACTTAAACCTTTCTTGATAAATGAAATCCTTATAAATATCCGCGTGTTAAATTGGTTTAATAAGGTAAGAATTCATTGAAGTGACTAGTTTCTGTGCAATTGTAATAATATGATAGAATATGTGCATTCGTTGAGGTAAGAAGGTGTATACCAGTTGTGAAAAGTGTTGTAGTTGTATATTGTTGTTTGGTAATGTGTTTCGGGGGCCCTCTGACAGGTGGATATGCCCATAATACAAAGGAAACTCTAGCGAAATTTTTCTAAAATATAAGAGTTAGTCAAAATTTTGATGGTTGCATATCATGTCTTTCAAAACCAACTCATTTATTTCAAAATCCTCATTCGAGGACGAATGATCTTAAGGGGGAGGATGTAAGGCCCCGTAAAATTTTTTGTGCATAAAACCTAGTAGTTGTGGTGTCATGGTCCGAATAAATGTGTTAGGAATGCGTAGTTCGGACCCTTGGTAGTGATTTAAGTTTCAAAAATGTAGAGAATTAATTTTTCCGAAAAATGTCAAATATGCGGGCAAGAATGCGACCGCAAACCTGACATGCGGACCGCATTCTTGCCGCAAAACGTTCCAGAGAGTTGCCCAAAATCGTGTCAGAAGTGCGGTCGATATGCGATCGCATGTCAAATCTGCGGTGCACTTTGCGACCGCAGAATCAACATGCGGTCCGCATTCTGGCCGCATTCTGTAACAGAACCTGCATAACTTTGAGGCCATTTTGCGGTCACTCTGCGGACCGCATGTTGATTCTGCGGTCGCATAGTGCACCGCATAATTGACCCCGGCCCAGATTTTTGTAACATTTTGACCCGATCTCTTCTTTAATATAACACCCTTCTTCTTAATTTTATCATATTATCTTACCAAAAATTACAGAGAGAAGAGAGGGTTTTTAGAGAGAGAAGTTCTTCATATTCAAAGATTGTTCCAACTACTTAATTCCAAGGGATTCTAGGGCAAGGATTCAACTTCCCCAATATTTTCAAGGTAAAAACCCTAATTATTTTCTTTGATTTTCAGTTTTAATTGGGTAAAGAGAGGTTTGCATATAATAGCTTTTGAAAATAGAATTTTTACACTCATGCATGATTATTGAACTTGATTTCTAGTAAAAGAAGTGAGTAGAAGTAAGAGTCTTCAAGAACAAGGTTGGCAAGAGTAAGATAGCTTGGGTAAGCATAAAGTAGGAAGTTAACGGAAGAAAACTCATCACTAGGTATGTATGGCTAATTTTGATTCTTGTGAAATCGCCTATATGTGTGAAGTTTGTTTGTTTCGTGTTAAATTGACAAATTGTGTGAAATTCTTGATGTTGTTGTTGAATATTCAAAGTTTGTTGTTGAGCTATGAGTGATGTAAAATGAGAGTTTAATTTGGCAAAAGAATTGTGAATAATGACTATGATGGCCTATATGGCACCTTGTGGAAAACAAATGAAACACTTGAGAATTGGTTTATTGTGGAAAGAGATGAAACACTTGAATTGTGGAAATATTGTAACATGGTTGTGATATTGAATTGAGAAGAAATTGAGAACATGAACCAATATGTAAGTTGCTTATTTGAACTTGTTGAAATTGTGTGTAGTACCTTATCTGCTGTTTGAAATTGTTGTGTTTTCAACTGTAAGGCGGGGTCGTGTTGCGCGCCGCAACGTGGTGAAATAAGGTTTGGGTTGGGGTGATAAGGGTGGCCGAGGTAATAAGGGTGGTCAGGGGCAATAAGGATGGAAAGCGATCGAAATCGCTATTGAAAATTGATACATAAATCAATAATGTGAAATTGTGAAAGGAGACAGCAGGAGAGTTTGCAACCTGTGGGGCACTGATTGCCCCTTTGTTTGACTACTTGTGCTTTACGTGATTGATTGGTTATTGTTAAATTGGTTGATTGTAGAAAGTGCTTGTGTTGAGAATTATTTGAAATGAGGAAAATGTGGGAACATGGTTGGCTGGCTTAATTAATTGTTGATGTAATTTAATGGCTTGAGTTTACTTGGGACAAAGTTTGTCCATACATACCAGTACAATTCAAGTGTACTGACGTCCCTTTTGCCGGGGGCGCTACATTCGTGTCATGATTGTAGGTGGATCAGTAGCAGGCACTTCAACTCATCGGCAGTAGTATCCTTCTCCTTCCACCGCCCGTTTTGGTGAGCCCCTTTCTTCCTCGGGGCCTTGTGTGGTTCATGCCACTCGGTTTAGATTTCATTTTGGTTTTGTAAGGTATAGCCGGAGCCTTGTTACCGGCAAGTATTGTATTTCCCTTTTTGTATCCTAGAGGCTCTGTAGACATGTAAACTGTGGGACTCCAGTCTTATGTATATATATTGTGTTATGTCGGGCGTTGTAAAAATTGAAATCTTGTTAATGAATCACTCGTATCATTTTATTTGTTTAATGTGAAATCAATTATGATTAGTAATATATTTGGTTAATGAGAAACAATCATCACAGGGGTAACGCGTGGGAATGAAAGGCACCCAGGTCCGCTTGACCTGGGGCAACCCAGTCAGGCGCCGGTCATGTTCCTCGATTTGGGGCGTGACACATGACAAACTTGGTATCAGAGCATAAGCTGTTAAAGTGTCATAGGATGTCTTGGAGCCGTGTCTAGTAGAGCCCTTCTTATCGGTGTGTTGTCGAGCACATATATAAGTTGGGGGCTGCACGAACATTTAAGAATTTACCCATTTCTTTGTTATTCTATATCGTGCTGTAAAGTGCGTAGTGGAAGTATTTATGTCTAATTCGTGCCCTGTTCCAAAATTTTCAGAATATGGCACCTAAGAAGAAGGCTAGACTCGGCCTTGGGGCCAATGCCGACCCAAGTGTGGCTTCAAATCATGTACCCAATGCCGTGAGCGAGAATGACCCACCAGTCTTGAATTTGCCTGCACCATCTATTCCAAACCCAAGTGTCCCTGTTCCAGCTGCAATAGAGGATGCCACCATCCCTCCTGCCAGTGTTCCTGACTCTGATACAGTTCCAGCTTCTGGTTCTGGTATCTCTAACGAGGATCTTAGAGGAGCCATTCACATGTTGACACAGTTAGTGGCCGTCCAGGCCCATAGATCCCATGATGCCCCTGCATCCTCCAGCGGACAGGGAGATTCCTCCGACTCCAGAGTCCACCAGTTCTTGCGGTTGGTCCCACCAGAATTCTCAGGCACAGACCCAGAGGCCAATCCGCAGGACTTTCTTGATAAAATATATAAGACCCTTAGAGTGATGAAGGCTACATATATATAGGGGGTAGAGTTGGCCTCATACAAGCTGAAGGGAGCGGCACGTTCATGTTTCGAGATGTGGGAGGATTCCCGCGAGGAGGGGATCCCTCCGGCTAGATGGGATGAGTTCGTAGATGCATTCATGGACCACTTCTTGCTTGCCGAGACATTGGCCGCCCTTTCCACTGAGTTCGAGGTCCTCAAACAGGGCAGCATGAGCGTTTGGGAGTACCACATGGAATTCGTGAGACTGTCCAAGTATGCTCCTCAGCTAGTGTCGACCATGGATGCCGGGGTTCGACGGTTTGTTCAGGGCCTTAGCCCTTTGGTATTGAATGAGGCCGCCACAACAGCTTTGCACTCAGACATAAACTATGGGAGGATTGTGGGGTTTGCTCAGGCCACAGAGGCTAGCAAGTTGAAGATTCGTGCGGAGAGAGAGTAGCAGCAGGGCCCGGTCAATGGGTCATTCAAGGAGATCACTTCTAGGGAGAGGGTCATCAGGGCCATCCCAGTCATATGCTCAGTCCTCCGCGAGTGCACCGCCATCTATGCACAGTCATCAGCTGGGCAGTCATTCGAGACTAGGTTTAGACAGTAGGAGATCTCGTCAGTCTGGTCATCCTGGAGTGAAGTCCCAGCAGCAGGGGAGACCTACATGCCCCAAGTGTGGGAGATTTCATATAGAGACCTGCTACCTTGACATCCCGTTGTGCTTCAGGTGCGGGGTGAGAGGTCACATTCAGCGGGACTGCCATGCACCCAGTCAAGGTATGGGTAGGGGATCTGCTCAGTCATCCGGTTCTTCGGCTGCTACATCATCGGCGCATCCTCCAGCATCAGCAGGGCGTGGTGCAACTAGGGGTGGAACTCATGGTAGGGGTGGACCTAGCCTATTTCTATGCGTTGAGTGGCCGCCAGAGTGCTGAGGCTTCTCCAGATGTTGCCACAAGTATCTTGTCTGTTCAGACTATTGATTCCTATGCTCTCATTGATCCGTGGTCTTCCTTGTCTTATGTCACCCTGTTCATTGCTTCAAGTTTTGGGATAGAACCTGAACAACTTCATGAGCCGTTCTCTGTATCGACTCTGATTGGTGATTCTATTACGGCTTCACGAGTCTATAGGAATTATATTGTTACGGTGAGTGGTCGTGTTACCACAATCGATCTTGTTGAGCTTGGGATTGTAGATTGTGATGTAATTATGGGGATGGATCGGCTCTATTCGTGCTTTGCCAAGCTTGACTGTCGGACGAGAGTCATGAGGCTCGAGTTCCCTAACGAGCCGGTTATTGAATGGAGAGGAAATAGTGTGGTGCCAAGGGGTAGGTGTCACGCCCCAAATTGAGGGACATGACCGGCGCCTGTCCGCGTAGCCCCGATCAAGTGGACCTGGGTGCCTTTCTATCCCACGCGTTACCCCTGTGTTTATTAATTCTCATAAACCAAATATCTTACCAATTATAACTAATTTCACGATGTACAAACATAACCATGCAATTGAGTTGCTAATAAGTTTGTGCATTACATTTACAACGCCCGACATATATATATATATATATATATATATATATATATATATATATATACTATATACATAAACCATAATCCCACAGTTTACAAGGCTTCGGCTATACCTTGCAAAATCAAAAATAAAGTCTAAAATAGAAGTGGCATGAGCCACACAGGGCCCCGAGGAAAAAAAGGGCTCACCAAAACGGGCAGTGGAAGATGAAGGATACTACTGCCGATGAGCTGAAGTGCCTGCTACTGATCCACCTACAATCATAACACGAATGCAGCGTCCCCAGCAAAAGGGACGTCAGTACACTAGAATTGTACTGGTATGTATGGACAAACTTTATCCCAAGTAAACTCAAGCCATTAAACAAGTAATCACGATGATAAGAAAACCAATAAATCACACCAAGAATTGATTAAGCCAGCCAACCACGTTTTTCACATTTTCCTCATTTCAAATAATTCTCAACACAAAGAACGTTTTAAGATCAACAAAGAGAACAACAATCAATCAATCACGTAAAACACAAGTAGTCAAATAAAGGGGCAATCAGTGCCCCACATGTTGTAAACTCTCCTGCTGTCCCCTTTCACAATTTCACATCAATGACTTTATATCAATTTCAATAGCGATTTCGATCGCTTTCCATCCTTATTACCTCATCCACCCTTATTATCTCGGCCACCCTTATCACCCCAACCCACACCTTATTACTTCGTGTTGCGGCGCGCAACCCGATCCCACCGTACAGTTTCAAACACAACAATCACAACCAGCAAACAAGGCACTACACAAAATTACAACAAGTTCAAATAAGCAACTTACAATTCGGTTCATATTCTCAAATACTTTTCAAACTGATATCACAACCAAGTTACAATGTTCCATATTCGAGAGTACCCATTCAAGTATGTTCAACAATTTACCAAAATTCAGGTGTTTCATCTCTTTCCACAAGAAACCATGTATGCCATCACAACAATTGTTCTCAGTTCTTTTACCAATTCTAATTCCCTCGTTATCTTTCAATTTATATTTCATACCACACCACATGTAGTTCAGTCATCAATTGAATACCCAGCAACAAAATCAAAGAATTACATACAATCTATCAAATTAACACATGCCAGATAAATTTCACACATATGGGCGATTTTACAAGAATCATAATTAGCCATTGTAGATGCGTGATTTTGCCCCTACCCGAGATTTTTTATATTTTTAGCGTAAAATATTTAGTTTGGTCCTAATATAGCTATTTTAACTAATTTTGACTCTCTTACTTTATTTTTACCTTAAAATGAAAAATAACAAAAATATAGTTTTATTAATGTTTTGAAGTCATTTTAAACTGAAAAATACAAAAATAATACTTTATATTTTTATCTTTATTAAAAAATGAAAATAATAAAAAATAGTTTCATTAACATTTTATAGTCATTTTAAACTTGAAAAATACAAAAATAGCACTTTATATTTTTTATCTTTATTAAAAAAAACGAAAATTATAATAATAGTTTTATTAATATTTCGTAGTCATTTTAAACTTGAAAAATACAAAAATAGTACTTTATATTTTTATCTTTTTATAAAAACGAAAATAATAAAAAATAGTTTCATTAATATTTTGTAGTTATTTTAAATTTAAAAAATATAAAAAAATAGTTTTATTTTAATTATGAGTATTATAGTTATTTTGATTACCTAGGATTACTTAAATAACACCATTCTCAGTTCCGGGCGAAGAGTAATATTCGGGTTCAAACTATCCGGTTTTATAATTTTTGGACCTAGCCCATAATAATCCGAGTCCACCACATGGGGAACACGGACAAAAATAACCGATACAACACACATGACACACACTACACTAAGGGGACAATACATAATGGGATGGGGGAATAAGAAAGAAAGGGACAAAGGGAAAAAGACAAAGGAAAAAGACAAATAAAAAAGATAAAACAAAAGAAAAGCAAAAAGGAGGGGGGACCAAGGCATGTGAGGAGTGGTCTAGGAGGATTTTAAAAAAGAAAAAGACATCACATAAAGGGGGGTTCATTTGGTTTAAAGGGGGAGGTTACGGATTTTTGGAGGGGGGTGACTATTTGGAGTGTTGGTTGATTCTTTAAAAAAAAAAAAAAGGGGATACAAAGAAAAGGGGGAAAAACGAAAAAACAGAAGAGGAGGGGGGGATTTCGGTCTTGAAGAAACAGTAAGAGGTAACGAAAAAACAGTAAGAGGTAACGAAAAAACCACCAGCTCCCTCCGTCGTTGTTCGTCGTCCGACGAGGTACAACTTCAGTCGAGGTCGTCGTTTGATTCGAGTTCTGTCCGGAGAGGTCGAGGTTTGAGATCGTCATAAAAGGTTCGTTTTCTCGTTGTGTACGTTGAAAATATGCAGAAATAAAGGTGCATGTTCTTTTCCGATATTGTTCTTCTCGTTAATATTTTGGATCGTTTCGCATTTGATTTAGTTTCGTATGATTCGGATTATTTTTGTAAATATATGATTCTGTTGAACATGCAATTTCACAGTTAATGGTGGTCTTGTAGTGTCGAAATTAGCTAATAAAAATAACTAATCCTTCACATGCTCGCCAACTAGTTATGCTTCCGTTGTTTATGTAGTTGCTCGCCGTAGTCTTGAATTTGCTCACTTAGTTATCTACTCGTATGTTTACTCGAATTGGTTATAGTTGAGCATGATTTTGTCACATTATCGAAATTGGTTCCTTATTCCTCAACCGAACGGCGGAATTAGATTAAAGGAATCGGGGGTGTATTTCATGTGACCCGACTCCAATTTTGAACAAGGTTAAATAAAGCATGTCATGGACCACGGGTGCATTTCATGTAGCGTGGCTTGCAACATGTTCTAAATAATCTCGAATCAATTCTTAAATGAATATAGCGGAATGTAGTTCTCTTTTAAATTAGAATTAGAGGTGTGCCTCGCCTAACAAAATTATACAAATCGCGGGGCCCTCATAAATGTATATATATAAAAATACTTAGACTTCGGGATCGACCGTATAGCGAATTTTACGGTGTTCTCCAAAGATAATAAATGCGTAGTTGCTTTAATTGCGTATTCTAATACTACCTTCTCAAATACGGGTGCACATTTATGTGACCCAAATCCAAGTCTCGACGAAGTCAAAATGTACCAAAGGCCACAGGCGTACAGGTACGGTCTGGTCTGAAGTACGTTATCACGACGTCGCAATTTCATAAAAAACCACAATAATCATAAAGCGGTTAAAAGTTAAAATTTGCACATAGGTTAAAGCACATTATAAAAATCAGACAAATAAGCCATGTATGATAGTTGAGCGACCGTGCTAGAACCACGGAACTCGGGAATGCCTAACACCTTCTCCCGGGTTAACAGAATTCCTTATCCGGATTTCTGGTTCGCGGAGTTATACAGAGTCATTCTTTTCCTCGATTCGGGATTCAACCGGTGACTTGGGACACCATAAATCTCCCAAGTGGCGACTATGAATTAATTAAATAAATCCCGTTTCGATTGTCCTTTAATCGGAAAAACTCCCTTCGTACCAAGCCCTTCGCGGGGCGCGGTAGCGGAAAAAGGAGGTGTGACAGCTCTGGCGACTCTGCTGGGGACCAGATTAACCCAGAACTACTGGTTCAGGGTTAGAAATTCGAGCTTAGAATAATCGTTGTGCTTGGCTTTGTTTATTATCTGATTTTTTATGAGATATATGCTTAATGTGCAAATTGATGATTTTTACCGCTTTGATATTATCTGAACTGTACATATAAACTATGCCGAAACCCTTCTTTTGTCACCCCCGGGGATGTGCTCACTGGTTGAGACTCCCTATTCTGTTAGTGTCATACCCCGAAATAAGAAAGAGGCTCGGAAAGTTTCTAAGCCGGCTGGCCTTTTGGTTCCGGAAAGGAGCTCCTTCCTCAACTCGAGTTGTCCGCTCGGGTACACAGTCTAGAACACATACCCAGGTTTTAAACTTAGAATAACGTGTCTTCATGCCGGATCCCTAGTAGGAACGCTTATTTGCATCATGTTGCATTTGACTTAGGGGACTCAACACAGGGGTTGGGTCCGTCTAGGGACAGGCAATAAGAAAAAGACCATCCTGTTGCATCCTGTTTGTTTCACGCAATTATTTGTTTCAGACTTGCATGCCGACCGACTTGTAAATATTGAGGAAAAATGAAGAAAAAAAGGAGAAAAGAAAAATAACAGTGTAGAGAGATGACTACTCATTTTTAGAAAACAAACCAATGCCCAAGTAGTGTCGAAACTCTACCAGATTTTGAGAATAAAAAGGAAAAAAGAGAATTGTTATTTTTAAATAGTTTGTTATTACTTAAAAGAAAAAAAATGTTTTATTTTAATAATTAAAAAAAAAACTAGCTTTATTTTTCAATAAAAAAATTGATTTTATTCATAAAAAAATATAGTCATTTGTTTGTCAATAAAATGAAAATTATAATAGTTCGTTTTATATGCCAATGAATTGAAAAAATAATAGTTTGTTTTCAAAAATAATTCGTGTTGCTTGCTAATAATAATAAAAAGTATATATATATAATTAAAAAAAAAACATAAAAGAAAAGGAAATGTCATTGTTTTCAAAAGTAGTTTTCTTTATCTGACCGAACTACGTTGGTTTGATTCTCACATGGTGTGAGATACGTAGGCAACCTTCATCGGGTCCAACCACCCCTTCAAAAAATTAAAAAAAAATGTCGAAATTTTAGTTTTCAATAAAATCAAAGTAACGCTATTTTTGAAAATAGCCGAATGTTCCGAAAGGACACCGGAATGCTGTTTTTGTAAAAATGGCCACTTTGAAGTCTTTTCTTTTTCTTTTTAAATAATAGCCTTGAAATATTCCATGTGGAAATGTTGAAAGGCCGTAGCCTCAAAATAAAGTTTGGGTTACCACCCCTTTTAAAAAAAAATCAAAAAAAATGTGTGTTTAATTTTGTCAATAAAATCAAAGTGATGCCGTTTTTGAAAATAGCCGAATATTCCGAAAGGACACCGGAAGGCTGTTTTTGGAAAAATAGCCGCTTTGAGTCATTTTAGATAATTTACGATCATAGCCTTGAAATATTCCTTGTGGAAATGTTGCAAGGCTATAGCCGCAAAATCAAGTTCGGGTTCACACCCCTTTTGCAAAAATAACCAAAAAAAATGTGTCAATTTTTTTATTTTATTATAAATAAATCGGGTGATGCTATTCTTGTTTAAAATAAGCTGAATGTTCCCCAAAAGGACGCCAGAAGGCTATTTTTGCAAGAATAGCCACTTTGAGTCTTTGTAAATAATTTTTGGGCACAGCCTTGAAATATTCCATCGTGGAAATATTGAAAGGCCGTATCCGCAAAATTAAGTTTGAGTCATCACTCAACTTTGCAAAAAAAAAAAACAACATATGGTTTTGCTGAAATGGCCACATTTGGCATTTAAACTTTCTCAGTCTTGTGTTGGCCTGTGTCAGTGCTGAACGATGCCCCATGGGCCTAAGATGAAATTTTTTGAATTTGTAGTCTCTTAAATAAAAATTTGCAAAAATAGCCGCTTTGTCAAATAAGTCATTACATGGCCAATTTTATAAAAATAGTCAATTGACATTAGAAACTTCGCAGTCTTGGTTGGCTTATGGCGATGCCGAACGATGCCCCCATGAGCCACAGGAGGAAATTTTTTTTTTTCAAGTTTATCTTTTTTTTTATTAAATAAATTTTGCAAAAATAGCCATTTTTTCCAAATAAGCCATTACATGGCTAATTTTGTAGAAATAGTCATAATTGGTGCTAAAAATATTCTTATTCTTGTAGAAATCTCTGGCACAAGGTGTGAAAGTTTTTTTCATCAGAGTTTGTAGTTGGAGTCGGCTTTTACAATTTTTCTTCAAAAAAAAAAAGAAAAAAAAATCAAATAAACATCTCTTTATTTCTTGCATTAATTTGTAAGAACTACGCTCGGTCTGATTCATGCGGGGTCATGATACGTAGGCAATCTCCATAAGATTCGACCACAACTGTATATGTATATATATAAAAAAAAAAGAAAAAAAAAGAAAAAAAAAAAATTGATAAGGACTGGGTGAGTCCATTCTAACATGTTTTGTCTTGAATTGTAAAGTAAGTAGAAGGTGGTTGGTTTGTGACAAGCGGATAACGCAAGATCCTCGAAAGATGGTACAAGAGGAAATAACCCAAAGATTGAAAAGCTTAGAACAGCGGTTGAAAAACACGCACGGGTTGGCAGGTCAAAAGAGTGCTGCTTTCAAAGATCTATGCTTGTTTCCCGATGTCCACTTGCCACCTCGTTTCAAGATTCCCAAATTTGAAAAGTACGATGGACATGGACACCCCAGAGCCCATTTGAAAAGGTATTGCAATCAACTAAGGAGTCTGGGAAGAAATGAAGAATTGTTAATAGCTTACTTTGGGGAAAGCCTTACAGGAGTAGCCTCTGAATGGTTTTGGGATCAAGATGCATCTCGCTGGCACGTTTGGAATGACATGGCACAAGCCTTTGTCAAACAATTCCAATACAACATCGACATTGCCCCAGACCGCATTTTTCTTTCAAATCTGAAGAAGAAATCAAGTGAAAGTTTCGGGGAATATGCCCTTAAATGGAGAGAGCAAGCGGCTCGTGCTGAGCCACCCATGGATGACCATGAGTTAATCACTGTCTTCCTTCAGGCTCAAGAGCCGGATTATTTTCAGAACATGATGTCTGTGGTTGGTCAATCCTTCTTGGATGTAATCAAAATAGGAGAAATGGTAGAGAACGGTCTTAAGACAGGCAGAATTATAAGTCAAGCGGCTCTCAAGGCTGCAGCTCAGGCTGTCCAATTTGAATCTAGTGACACGAATGAGAAGGATGAAGAAGTCATGATGATATCAGGGTCAAGAAAAGGTTCCAGAAGAACACCTCGACGGTATGCGATGTCTCGACAGTTTTTCCATAACTCCCCTGAGCATTACTATCCACCTATGAACCCACCATACTCAGTTGATCCACCCCAGTATGTTATTCAGCCATCAAATCATCCAAGAAAGCGAGCACGGGCAACCCAAAATCTCTACCAGCCTCTGAAAAATTTCCAAATACCTTATAACCCACTTCCAAACCAAGGGTATAGAAGGGAACCGAAGTTGAAGGATAATTTCACACCAATAGGAGTTTCCTATGCAAGCTTATTTGAGAAGTTAAAGCAACAAGACATGATTGCACCCATCCCTCCAAATCATGTGGACCCACGTGCAAGGAGCTTTGACCCATCTAAAAGGTGTGAATACCATTCCCACGCCCAGGGTCACAACATGGAAAGTTGTCGGGATTTGAAAAGGTAAATAGAAAGGATGATCCAAGAAAGATTGATTGTGATTCATAACAGTGACACCCAGAATATCGTGCTGAATCCGTTACCTGCACCTGATGATACACACTTTTTGGCGGTGATGCCTGGTGACACGGAATACGAGAATCCACTCGGGAATTTGCCGACTGACATGAGAGAAGGCCATAGTGGTTCTGATAATCAAATTCGTGGCTAAATGTCGGGCTTATCAATTGGAGAGTCATTTGTGGTGGCTTATTTTGTTGTCATTTCTATTTGTCCGAGTTATTTCAGAATGGTAAACCGAATGTTGCCTTGTGGCTCAAACCTTTTATCTTTGTATTTTTCTTTTGATCATAGTGTCTCATCTAAAGGGGTCTAGGTTCATTCTAAGGGTTGTAACCCCAGTTTTGTTTTTTGGTTGTTCGAGTCGTTGTTTTATCGGTTAATGCAATGACCTATTTTATTTTATTTCTAGACATTTTCTGTTATTTAGTCCTTTCCTTCCTATAGTTCTTTTTCTGCTAGCTCTAGTGACATGACGTGCGCGCATAGTTCTAGCCTGATCTTAAAAGTTAATCACAAAACCATTGGGAGGTGATCGAGACATTTAAATGAAATAAGAAGGGTTTGAGATTATTCGAAACCCGAGTCATGAAAAACTGGGGCAAGTAAAAGAAAACCATTAAAGGCAAGCTGCCAAAATTGACATGGGGTCATTCATAATAATGAAAATGAGAGTGTTGCCCAACAATGCTTTAAAGATATGACGAATATTAATTGTGTTGTTTACACTTGGCATGTTTTGAAGATTGGAATGACGAAGGCATTTTGTTCTGCTATCCAAATACTTTATCCATCGTCAACCCTTTGAGCCTTATTTTAAATTCTTTCATACCCCTCCTTCGGAATTAGTTGCAAAGACTAGAAACACAAGTTTGAAAGGCAAGAGAAGAAAGGGATAAAGGAAAAAAGTAAAGAAAAAGAAAACAACAAAAAGAGATAAAGAAAAGAAAAAGAAAAACGTGTGAAAAAAAGAAACTTGAAAAAGAGGAATTGGGAACTACGTTTGACCTGATTCCTTAAAGAGGATACGTAGGCGCTTCACAACTCGGTCATAGTGTAAATAAAGAAATAAAAAATCCCCAAGCTATAAACTGGGGCAACAAAAGTTGTGTTTATAAAGGAAGATGTAGACTCCGAAGGTTGTAATATTGAACCCATTTTGTTTTGTTTCGAGCCTTTAATACCATTTATTTCTAGCCTTATCCAAATCCACATTACGGTCCAAAGAAAGACCTTTTGACCAATCTTTAAAAGAGGCCAAGTCGGGCAAATGAGAGAAGTCTTATCAGAACATAACACTCTGATTCCCATCAGAAAAGACTCGGATCTGCAGCAGAAGAAATATGAGAGAATCTTAGCAGTAACACCACCAATCCCCAGAGGAAAAGTAACACAAATGAGAGAGTTTTAGTGGTGAAAACCTTCGCAGGCACCGTAAGGCGATGAAAGCTGAGAGAAAAACCGCAATGAGAGAGGCTTGGTAGTGAAAACCCCTTGGGCACTACAAGTCGAACGAAGATTGGAAACGAGATAGGAAAACCCCAGGAGAAGATTACAAAAGGCGGTTTAACAACGGAGGATAGGCTATATGTGCATGTCATGTCCATTAGAGTTGGTATCCACGTTTGATAGGTTTATTTTATACTTTTTCTTTTTAGAGAGTCATCCTCATTTTTGTCTTTTATTCTGTTTCCTTTTATCTTTCTCCTTTCATAAAAAATTCCCCAATAGAGTCTGTTTGTAAGAAATGACTTCAAAATTTTCCATCGGCTTTCCAATTATGCAAGACGGAATTTGATTGGTACACCCAAGTGGTATAAGTGAGGAGGTATCAAGCGCAAAGCCAGTGTCCAGAAGGATATTCCCCAACAATAGAAAATCGACAAAGGGGTGGATCAGTGTCAATAAGGATATCTCCAGGAAGGTTAATGACCTCAAGGCCAAGGTTAATGAGACTCAAATGTCGGGAAATGCCCAGTCCTTAGATATGCCGCAAAAGAAGGAGAGATATCCCCAGCAGAAAGGTATCCAGTAAAACATGCAAGGTCTTCACGCAGGGTCACTATCATAGGAATTCGGGTGGTCAGTGGAAAACCACGTGGAAAGCTTCGCGAATAAAGAGTCGTCAAGGAAGGCGGGGAAGCAGGAAAGGAGAAAGATATCCCCAGCATGAATATTATCAAATAATAACATTCCCAGCAAGTTCTGAAAATGAAACGCAGAGCAGGGAAAGAGGAGGAGAACCATCCCCAGCAGGAGCACCACAATCAGCCACCACATTTTAAAACTAACCAATTTTTCTTTGATTTGAAACAGAAAAAGAAGGGTTGTTGGCAGAAAAGCACGCCACGAAGAAGATTCTCAAACTGGGGCAGGAAAATTTTCTCCCGTTGCGAAAATTTTCTCGAAATCAAATACCCGGCTGGGGAAAGAAGCCAGATAACGCGAGGAAATGATCTTTGAACCAGGTTATCCCCAGTAGCTTTGAAAGAAAGAAAACAACAAGCTATGATAGAGGAAATTATACCCCCAGCAGACAGGACAAAACAAGGAAGCTTGCGTTCAAAAAAGCAAGAGGCTGGTATCATCCCCAGTAGTTCTCGGAAAAATGAAACACTGATTTCGAGATTTCCCCGACAGCATTATATCCTACAAGTTTTTCAAGGGAGCAAAGCGCGAGTCCCGAATGAGGTTTTGAAAGAGGAAGAAAGAAAAGGGATCCCCAGACAGGGTAATCCCCAGCTGATGACATTTCAATCCCCAGTGATCTCGGGAGAGAATAAAGGTTTTGAAGGAAGTAGAAAAGGAGGAAATAAAGAAGATTTCCCCAGCAGCAGCATCCCCAGCGGGTAAGTAATCAATTCCAAAGATGTCCCCAGCAGTCAAGAGAAAATAACACGACCCAGGAGGAAAGAAATTCCGAAACAAGGTAATTCAGAAGAAAGGATGGCCCAAGAAGCGATGCAGGAAGAAGAAAGTGGTGCAGGAAGCAAAGGAAGGCGACATGGATGGGATGGAGTTAGTGAGTTGATGTTGAAGTCAGGGAGCCCGCCTGAAGAATGGAGTGGTGAGTTAGTTTTGAAGTTATAGTTGAAGTCAGGGAGCCCGCATGAAGAATGGAGTGGCGAGTTAGTTTTGAAGTTATAGTTGAAGTCGGGGAGCCCGCCTGAAGAATGGAGTGGCGAGTTAGTTTTGAAGTTATAGTTAAAGTCAGGGAGCCCGCCTGAAGAATGGAGTGTCGATTTATTTTGAAGTGGTAGTTGAAGTCAGGGAGCCCGCCTGAAGAATGGAGCGAAGATTTAGTTTTGAGTTGTAGTTGAAGTCAGGGAGCCCGCCTGAAGAATGGAGTGGCGATTTAGTTTTGAGTTGTAGTTGAAGTCAGGGAGCCCGCTTGAAGAATGGAGCGGCGATTTAGTTTTGAGTTGTAGTTGAAGTCAGGGGAGCCCACTCGAAGAATGGAGTGGCGATTTAGTTTTGAGTTGTAGTTGAAGTCGGGAGCCCGCCTGAAGAATGGAGCGGCGATTGAGTTTTTGAGTTGTAGTTAAAGTCAGGGAGCCCGTCTGAAGAATGGAGTGTCGATTTATTTTGAAGTGTTAGTTGAAGTCAGGGAGCCCGCCTGAAGAATGGAGCGGCAATTTAGTTTTGAGTTGTGGTTGAAGTCAGGGAGCCCGCCTGAAGAATGGAGTGGCGATTTAGTTTCTAGTTGTAGTTGAAGTCAGGGGGCCCGCCTGAAGAATGGAGTGGCGATTGAGTTTTTGAGTTGTAGTTGAAGTCAGGGAGCCCGCCTGAAGAATGGAGTGGCAATTTAGTTTTTGAGTTGTGGTTGAAGTCAGGGAGCCCACCTGAAGAATGGAGTGGCGATTTAGTTTTTGAAGTTATAGTTAAAGATAATTTAATAGGGAGTAAGAAACGACAATTAGAGGTTTTAGATGAAAGCAACAAGAAGAAGGAAGCAACAATAGGAAGATTTCAAGTAAGGCATCAATTTAGACCTAGTCTGAGGAATTATCTCCTAGCATCAAAATCTTAGTCTGATGAATCTTTCTCCTAAGATATCAAAATCTCAGTCTGATGAATCTTTCTCCTGAGATCACAACAATTTAGACCTAGTCTGAGGAATTATCTCCTAGCGTCCAAATCTTAGTCTGATGAATCTTTCTCCTAAGACATCAAAATCTTAGTTTGATGAATCTTTCTCCTAAGATATCAAAATCTCAGTCTGATGAATCTTTCTCCTGAGATCACAACAATTTAGACCTAGTCCGAGGAATTATCTCCTAGCGTCAAAACCTAGTCTGAGGAATTATCTCCTAGCGTCAAAATCTTAGTCTGATGAATCTTTCTCCTAAGACGTCAAAATCTTAGTCTGATGAATCTTTCTCCTAAGATATCAAAATCTCAGTCTGATGAATCTTTCTCCAGAGATCACAACAATTTAGACCTAGTTTGAGGAATTATCTCCTAGCGTCAAAGTCTTAGTCCGATGAATCTTTCTCCTAAGACATCAAAATCTTAGTCTGATGAATCTTTCTCCTAAGATATCAAAGTCTTAGTCTTTTCGAAGTTTGTTGTTGAAGTCAGGTGCCCGCCTGAAGAATGGAATGGCGATTTATGATTAGAGTTTGTCGTTAAAGTCAGAAGCCCGCCAGAAAAGCAGAACGGCGTCTCAGTTTCCAAGATTTGATAAGAATAGTGAACAATCGAAAAGTGACAGAGTGTAACGTAATCCCCAGCATGAATCAGAAGGAAGGCAACAAGGATAAGAAAAGATAGATTCAGACTTCAAAGGAGAATAGATCGAAGATCACAAGTAAGGGAATTCACTTCGGAGTACAACGCAAGTTAGCAACAAAAGAAGCTTACGACCAGAATGCGAGTCAACAGTCCGAGATGATCAACAGAAGTTAGTCACAATGAAAAAAAGAGACAAGGAGTTAATCCAAGTGCAGAAGTTGATGAAAGATGTGGTGTGCTCAAGACATGGCCGAGGTCACAAGAACTGCATACCTGGTCTTGATCCGAAAAGCAGCACCTGCAACTAGCAAGTATCAAGGTTCAAATTGAGAGTCCGCATGAAGCGCCAACCAATACTCAAGATCAAGCTTAAGAAGACTTATAGATAGGAATCTTGTAACTAATAGCTGCTAGGCTTAGTTAGTCTTTCTCATGTTTTGATTTTTGATGTAATAGCAGGACCACGGACCAGAACTTCGATGGAACGGAACCTCGACGGAACGGCACCTCGATTGGCTCTCCACCTCGGTATACCCCTTCCTCACTCACTTTCGAACTACACGTGGCCTGATTCCTTTATAGCCAAGGATATGTAGGCAGCTCAGATACAAGGGCTCGGTCACATCCTCTTCTTTTAGTTTAATCTCTCAGAATAAGGGTCGGGTCAAAAACATTTGTCTAGTCGTTCTTTGTTTGAAAACCCTTTGTGTAATCATAATTAGCCATTGTAGATGCGTGATTTTGCCCCTACCCGAGATTTTTTATATTTTTAGCGTAAAATATTTAGTTTGGTCCTAATATAGCTATTTTAACTAATTTTGACTCTCTTACTTTATTTTTACCTTAAAATGAAAAATAACAAAAATATAGTTTTATTAATGTTTTGAAGTCATTTTAAACTGAAAAATACAAAAATAATACTTTATATTTTTATCTTTATTAAAAAATGAAAATAATAAAAAATAGTTTCATTAACATTTTATAGTCATTTTAGCTAAATTTGACTCTTTTACTTTATTTTTACCTTAAAATGAAAAATAACAAAAATATAGTTTTATTAATATTTCGTAGTCATTTTAAACTTGAAAAATACAAAAATAGTACTTTATATTTTTATCTTTTTATAAAAACGAAAATAATAAAAAATAGTTTCATTAATATTTTGTAGTTATTTTAAATTTGAAAAATAAAAAAAAATAGTTTTATTTTAATTATGAGTATTATAGTTATTTTGATTACCTAGGATTAATTAAATAACACCATTCTCGGTTCAGGGCGAAGAATAATATTCGGGTTCAAACTACCCGGTTTTATAATTTTCGGACCTAGCCCATAATAATCGAAGCCCACCACACGTGGGGGACACATATGGCCCATACAACACACATGACACACACTACACTAAGGGGACAATACATAATGGGATGGGGGAATAAGAAGAGAAAGGGACAAAGGGAAAAAGACAAAGGAAAAAGACAAATAAAAAAGATAAAACAAAAGAAAAGCAAAAAGGAGGGGGGACCAAGGCATGTGAGGAGTGGTCTAGGATTTAAAAAAGAAAAAGACATCACATAAAGGGGGGTTCATTTGGTTTAAAGGGGTCGACCAGTCCGCAAAGCCCAGCGACGCAACGACCAGCCTGCTTCCCTCGCCATTGACGCAGCAGCTCACTGCTGCTTCGTCTCCGACCAGTCGAAGCGTCCAGCAGCAACCATACGCACAGTCCAAGCCCGTCGCCCACTAGCGAACCACCAGCTCCCTCCGTCGATGTTCGTCGTCCGACGAGGTACAACTTCAGTTGAGGTCGTCATTTGATTCGAGTTCCGTCCGGAGAGGTCGAGGTTTGAGATCGTCATAAAAGGTTCGTTTTCTCGTTGTGTACGTTGAAAATATGCAGAAATAAAGGTGCATGTTCTTTTCCGATATTGTTCTTCTCGTTAATATTTTGGATCGTTTCGCATTTGATTTAGTTTCGTATGATTCGGATTATTTTTGTAAATATATGATTCTGTTGAACATGCAATTTCACAATTAATGGTGGTCTTGTAGTGTCGAAATTAGCTAATGAAAATAACTAATCCTTCACATGCTCGCCAACTAGTTATGCTTCCGTTGTTTATGTAGTTGCTCGCCGTAGTCTTGAATTTGCTCACTTAGTTATCTACTCGTATGTTTACTCGAATTGGTTATAGTTGAGCATGATTTTGTCACATTATCGAAATTGGTTCCTTATTCCTCAACCGAACGGCGGAATTAGATTAAAGGAATCGGGGGTGTATTTCATGTGACCCGACTCCAATTTTGAACAAGGTTAAATAAAGCATGTCATGGACCAGGGGTGCATTTCATGTAGCGTGGCTTGCAACATGTTCTAAATAATCTCGAATCAATTCTTAAATGAATATAGCGGAATGTAGTTCTCTTTTAAATTAGAATTAGAGGTGTGCCTCGCCTAACAAAATTATACAAATCGCGGGGCCCTCATAAATGTATATATATAAAAATACTTAGACTTCGGGATCGACCGTATAGCGAATTTTACGGTGTTCTCCAAAGATAATAAATGCGTAGTTGCTTTAATCGCGTATTCTAATACTACCTTCTCAAATACGGGTGCACATTTATGTGACCCAAATCCAAGTCTCGACGAAGTCAAAATGTACCAAAGGCCACAGGCGTACAAGTACGGTCTGGTCTGAAGTACGTTATCACGACGTCGCAATTTCATAAAAAACCACAATAATCATAAAGCGGTTAAAAGTTAAAATTTGCACATAGGTTAAAGCACATTATAAAAATCAGACAAATAAGCCATGTATGATAGTTGAGCGACCATGCTAGAACCACGGAACTCGGGAATGCCTAACACCTTCTCCCGGGTTAACAGAATTCCTTATCCGGATTTCTGGTTCGCAGATTGTTAAACAGAGTCATTCTTTTCCTCGATTCGGGATTCAACCGGTGACTTGGGACACCATAAATCTCCCAAGTGGCGACTCTGAATTAATTAAATAAATCCCGTTTCGATTGTCCTTTAATCGAAAAAACTCCCTTCGTACCAAGCCCTTCGCGGGGCACGGTAGCGGAAAAGGAGGTGTGACAGCCATACATACCTGGTGTCGGGTTTTCTTCCTTTAACCTCCTACTTTATGCTTACCCAATTATCCTATCTTTGCCGACCTTGTTTTTGCAGACTCTTATGTCTATTCACTTCCTTTTTACTAAAAATCAAGTTCAATAATCATGCATGAGTGTTAAATTCCATTTTCAAAAGCTATTATATGCAAACCTTTCTTTATCCATTTTAAAAACTGAAAATCAAGGAAAATAGTTAGGGTCTTTACCTTGTAAAGATTGGGGAAGTTGAATCTTTGCCCTAAGATCTTCCGGACTAAATGCTTGGAACAATTCTGGAAGATGATAGACTTCTCTCTCTAAAACCCCTCTCTCCTCTCTCTAGTTTTAGTAATAAAATGTGAGAAAAATGAAGCTTGAAAGTGTTTTATTAAAAAAGGGGTCGGGTCAAAAATTTATAAAAATCTGGGCCGAGTCAATTCTGCGGTCGCATCTGCGATCACAGAATCAACATGCAGCCCGCAGAATGGACCGCAGAATTGCCTTAAAATTACATATGTTCTGTTACAAAATGCGACCAAAATGCAGTTCGCATTCGTGTTCTCCGGTCGCAGATTGCACCACAGATTTGACACTTAAAAATTCTTAAGAAATTATGCGGTGGATCTGCTGTCCGCAGATCCGTTATGCGATCGCATATTTGACCGCATTTTCAACACCATTTTTGAAAACATTCTGTTAAGCTCTGCGGTAGGAATGCGGTCCGCATAGCAGATTTGCGGTCGCATTTCTGACCACAGAATCGACACTTTTTGGAAAAATTGATTCTTTAAATTTTTGAAACTTAAATCACTACCAAGGGTCCGAACCGCGGCGAGCAAGCTCGCCGCAAAGAATTCTACGCATTCCTAACACATTATTCGCCCCATGACACCACAACTACTAGGTTCTAAGCACGAAAATTTTACGGGGCCTTACATCCTCCCCCGTGAAAATCATTCGTCCTCGAATGAGGATTTTGAAAATGAGTTGGTTTTGAAAGACATGATATGCAAACTGTCAAATTTGTATCTAACTCTTATATTTTAGAAAAATTTCGCCAGAGTTTCCTTTGTATTTTGGACATATCCACCTATCAGAGGGCCCCCAAAACACATAAACAAACAACAATACACAATTACAACACTTTCCACAGCTTGTATACACTTTTTTACCTCAACGATTGCACATATTTTATCACATTGTTACATTTGCGCATAAACTAGCTAATTCAATCAGTCCTTACCTTATTTAACTATCTCAATACACCATGTACACATAAACAAACCATTATCAATCTACACTTACTATTATTTGTTTATTTAGCACATGAATCTTTATAAGGCTTCCATTATCAAGAAATGTTTAAGTGACCCAAGGTAACAACACATACAACTCATTACAAAATGAAAGAAACTTTACTAACGCTAAGAGGGAAACAACTTGGACAAGACGATAGTTACTAGGAGTAGAAGGATCGCCTAATTTCTTCTAAGCTTGATCAAAGAAATGGGGGTACTTTTCTTTCATCTCTTTTTCTGCCTCCCACGTGGCCTCCTCAACTTGTTGACTTCGCCACAATACTTTAACAGAGGCAATTTCCTTATTTCTCAACTTACGAACTTGCCTATCAAGGATGGCAATCGAAACTTCTTCATATGATAAATCCTCATTAACCTCAATAGCCTCGCCCGGCATGATGGTGGATGGATCTCCAATCACTTTCTTCAACATGGACACATGGAATACCGGGGTGCACTGATGACATCTCAGGAGGCAACTCTAGCCTATAAGCAACTTTCCCAATCCTTTGAACGATACGATATGGCCCGACATACCTAGGACTCAATTTACCTTTCTTTCCGAATCGCATGACTCCCTTCATAGGAGATACCCTCAAGAACACCCAATCATCGACTTGAAACTCCAAATCTCTTCGGCGAATGTCTCCATAGGATTTTTGGCGACTCTGCGCAGTTTTCATCCTCTCCTGAATAATCTTAACTTTTTCCATGGCTTGATACACCAGATATGGCCCTAGCAATTCCGCTTCACCTACCTCAAACCATCTGATTGGTAACCTACACCTTCTCCCTTACGATGCCTCAAACGGGTCCATATGAATGCTAGCATGAAAGCTATTATTATAAGCAAATTCTATCAGTGGCAAGTGTTCATCCCAATTACCTTTGAAAGCTAAAACACAAGCCCGCAACATATCTTCAAGCATCTGAATAGTCCGCTCGGCCTGACTGTTGGTCTGCGGATAGAAGGCTGTGCTGAGATTTACCTGAGTTCCCAAACCTTACTTAAAATTTTTCCAAAAATTTGCCGTGAACTGAGCCTCGCGATCTGAGATAATAGAAAGCGGAGTGCCATGAAGCCTTACTATCTCCTTGATGTATAACTTAGCATATTGCTCCGTAGTATCAGTGGACTTGACTCGTAGGAAGTGAGCTGATTTGGTGAGTCGATCCACTATCACCCATATTGAGTCGAACCTATGCTGAGTGTGAGGTAACCCCACCACGAAATATATATTGATCATCTCCCATTTCCACCTTGGTATTTCTATAAGCTGAGTTAATCAACTGGGCCGTTGATGCTCGGCCTTCACTTGCTGGCAGTTCGGGCATTTAGCTAAAAAGCTTGCCACATTCCTTTTCATACCGTTCCACCAATAAATCTCCTTGAGATCATGATACATTTTCGTGGAACCTGGGTGCATCGAATACCTGGAAATATGAGCCTCTGCCATCACTCTTTCCCGAAGCTCGTCCACATTCGGAACGCATAGTCTACCTTGACACCGCAATACACCATCCCCACTGCTGAGTACAAATGCTGAGGTCTTGTCATTTATAACTGCTTCCTTCACCCGAACCAATGCTAGATCCATAAACTGCTTTTCCTTGATTTCCGCAACTAATGATGATTCTGCTCCATTACGCACCAAAATATTCCCCTCGTCTGACGCCGAGATATAAACCCCCAAACTGACCAATTGGTAAACCTCCCAAGCCAGAGGTCTCTGATCCACACCCAAATGAGCCAACTACCCATGGATTTTCGACTAAGAGCGTCGGCTACCACATTTGCCTTCCTTGGATGGTACAATATGTTCATATCATAGTCCTTGAGCAATTCTAACCACCGCCGCTGTCTCAGATTTAGCTCCTTCTACTTGAACAAATACTGGAGGCTCTTGTGGTCTGAAAACACATCTACATGAACCCCATAAAGATAGTGTCGCCATATTTTCAAGGCAAACACGACAGCTGCAAGCTCCAAATCATGCGTCGGATAATTCTTCTCATGGTTCTTGAGTTGCTTGGAAGCATAAGCTATAACCTTTCTGTGATGCATCAATACACATCCTAAACCGACTCTGGAGGCATCACAATAAACTACAAATCCCTCTGTGCCTTCTGGCAAGGCCAATACTGGTGCCGAGGTCAATCTTGACTTCAATTCTTGGAAACTTTTCTCACATGCATCAGACCACTCGAACTTAACTGCCTTCTACGTCTATTTAGTCAATGGGAAGGCGAGGGTTGAAAATCCGTCCACAAACCTCTGATAGTACCCTGCCAAACCCAAGAAGCTACGAATCTCTGTTGGGGTCATGGGTCTAGGCCAATCTTTCATTGCTGCAATCTTCTGAGGATCCACCTGAATCCCTTTACTGGAGATGACATGCCCTAGAAAGGCTACGGATTCCAACCAAAACTCACACTTTGAGAACTTGGCGTATAATTAATGCTGAAGAAGGGTCTGAAATGCTGCTCTAAGGTGAATGGCGTGATCTTCCCCGCTCCGAGAGTAGATGAGGATGTCGTCAATGAACACAATTACAAATAAATCTAGGAATGGCTTGAAAATCTGATTCATAAGGTCCATGAAAGCTACCGGGGCATTGGTTAGCCCAAAAGACATAACCAAAAACTCGAAGTGACCATAACGAGTTCTGAAGGCGGTCTTAGGAATGTCCTACTCTCTGATCTTCAATTGGTGGTACCCGGACCGTAGATCAATTTTAGAGAAAACTTTTCTCCTTGCAATTGGTCAAACAGATCATCCACCCGAGGCAAAGGATATTTATTCTTGATGGTGACTTTGTTGAGCTGCCGATAATCGATACACATTCGAAGTGTTCCATCCTTCTTTCTGACAAAAAGAACCGGAGCACCCCACGGCGACACACTCGATCGTATGAACCCTTTCTCCAATAAATCCCTCAGCTGCTCTTTTAGCTCCCTTAACTCTGCTGGCGCCATTCTGTATGGTGGAATAGATATTGGCTGAGTATATGGCAATACATCAATCCCGAAATCGATCTCCCTATCTGGCGGGATCCCTGGAAGCTCATCCGGAAACACCTCGGGAAATTCATTTACAATCGGCACGGACTCGAGGGTAGGCACATCTGAGGTGGTGTTCGTTACCTGGAACAAATGGTAGATACACCCCTTTTTAATCATCTTCTAAGCCTTAAGGTAGGAAATAAACCTACCCCTTAGCACCACACCATTTCCTCTATATTTAATAACTGGCTCATTAAGGAACTCGAACCTCATGACTCTCGTTCGACAGTCAAGCTTAGCAAAGCACGAATAGAGCCAATCCATCCCTATAATTACATCAAAATCTACCATCCCAAGCTCAATAAGATCGGTTGTGGTAACATGACCACTCACCGTAACAACATAATTCCTATAGACTCGTGAGGCTGTAATAGAATCACCAACCGGAGTCGAGATAGATAATAGCTCATGAAGCTGTTCGGGTTCTACCCCAAAACTTGAAGCAATGAACGGGATGGCATAAGACAAGGAAGACCTCGAATCAATAAGTGCATATCAATCAATAGCCTGAATAGACAAGATACCTGTGGCAACATCTGGAGAAGCCTCAGCATTCTGGCGGCCACTCAACGCATAGAATTGGCTAGGTCCACCCCTACCATGAGCTCCACCCCTAACTGCGCCACGTCCTGCTGATGCTGGAGGACGCGCTGATGATGTAGCAGCCGAAGAACCGGATGACTGAGCAGATCCCCTACCTATACCCTGGCGGGGTGCACGGTAGTCCCACTGAATGTGACATCTCACCCCGTACCTGAAGCATATCAGAATATCAAGGTAGCAGGTCTCTGTATGAAATCTCCCACACTTGAGGCATATAGGTCTCCCCTGCTGCTGGGACCTCACCCCGGGACGACCAGACTGGCGAGACCTCCTGCTGTCTGAACCGGGTCTCGAATGACTGCCTTACTGATGACTGTGCATAGATGGCAGTGCACTCTCAGAGGACTGAGCATAAGACTGGGATAGCCCTAATGACCATCTCCCTGGAAGTGATCTCCCTGAATGACCCATTGACAAGGCCTTGTTACTCTCTCTTTCCGCACAAATCTTTAATTTCCTAGCCTCTGTGGCCTGAGCAAACCCCACAATCCTCCCATAGTTCATATCCGAGTGTAAAGCTGTTGTGGCGGCCTCATTCACTACCAAAGGGCTAAGGCCCTGAACAAACCGTCGAACTCGGGCATCCATGGTCGACACTAGATGAGGAGCATACTTGGACAGTCTCACGAATTCCATGTGATACTCCCAAACGGTCATACTCCCCTGTTTGAGGACCTCAAACTCAGTGGCACGAGCTACCATTGTCTCGGCAGACAGGAAGTGGTCCATGAAGGCATCTACGAACTCATCCCATCTGGCCGGAGGGCTTTCCTCCTTGCGGGAATCCTCCCACATCTCGAACCATGAACGTGCCGCTCCCTTCAGCTTGTATGAGGCCAACTCTACCCCCTCTATATCTGTATCCTTCATCACTCTGAGGGTCTTATATATTTCATCAAGAAAGTCCTGTGGGTCGGCCTCTGGATCTGTGCCTGAGAATTTTGGAGGGGCCAACCGCAAGAACTTGTGGACTCTGGAGCCGGAGGAGTCTCCCTGTCCGCTGGAGGATACATGGGCATCATGGGATCTTTGGGCCTGGGCGGCCACTAATTGTGTTAGTATATGAATGGCTCCCCTAAGATCCTCGTTAGAGATACCATAACCCGAAGCTGGAACTGTATCGGAGTCAGGAACACTAGCAGGAGGAATGGTGGCATCCTCTGCCGCAGCTGGAATAGGGACACTTGGGTTTTGAACAGATGGTCCAAGAAACTTTAGGACTGGCGGGTCATTCTCGCCCATGGCATCGGGTACATGATTTGCAGCCACACTTGGGCCGGCATTGGCCCCAAGGCCGAGTCTAGCCTTCTTCTTAGGCGCCATATTCTGAACATTTTGGAATAAGACATAATACTTCGACTATGCACTTTACCGCACGATATAGATGAACAAAGAAATGGGTGAATTCCTAAATATCTGTGCAGCCCCCAACTTATATGATGTGGTCGACAACACACCGATAAGAAGGGCACTAGTAGACACGACTCCGAGACATCCTAGGACACTTTAAAAAAACCTTAGGCTCTGATACCAAGTTTGTCACGCCCCAAATCAAGGGACATGATCGGCGCCTGACCGGGTAGCCCCGATCAAGTGGACATGGATGCCTTTCTATCCCACGCGTTACCCCTGTGTTGATTATTTCTCATAAACCAAATATCTTACCAATTATAACTGATTTCACGATGTACAAACATAACCATGCAATTGAGTTGCTAATAAGTTTACAAATTACATTTACAACGCCCGACATGTATATATATATATATATATATATATATATATATATATATATATATATATATATATATATATATATATATATATATATATATATACATATATATATATATATATATACATATATATATATATATATATATATATACGTAGACCATAATCCCACGTTTACATGTCTACGGGCCTCTAGGATACAAAAGGGGATACAATACTTGCCGGTAACAAGGCTCCGGCTATACCTTGCAAACTCCAAAATAAAGTCGAAAATACAAGTGGCATGAGCCACACAGGGCCCCGAGGAAGAAAAGTGCTCACCAAAATGGGCAGTGGAAGATGAAGGATACTACTGCCGATGAGCTAAAGTACCTGCTACTGATCCACCTACAATCATAACACGAATGTTGCATTTCCGGCAAAAGGGACGTCAGTACATTAGAATTATACTGGTATGTATGGACAAACTTTGTCCCAAGTAAACTCAAGCCATTAAACAAGTAATCACGATGGTAAGACTGCCAATAAATCATACCAAGAATTAATTAAGCCAGCCAACCACGTTTTCCACATTTTCCTCATTTCAAATAATTCTCAACACAAAGCACGTTTTAAGATCTACAAGGAAAACAACAATCAACCAATCACGTAAAACACAAGTAGCCAAACAAAGGGGCAATCAGTGCCCCACAGGTTGCAAACTCTCCTGCTCTGTCTCCTTTCACAATTTCACATCAATGATTTTATATCAATTTCAATAGCGATTTCGATCGCTTTCCATCCTTATTACCTCGGCCACCCTTATTACCTCGGCCACCCTTATCACCCCAACCCACACCTTATTACTTCGTGTTGCGGTGCGCAACCCGATCCCACCGTACAGTTTCAAACACATCAATCACAACCAGCAAACAAGGCATTATAGAAAATTACAACAAGTTCAAATAAGCAACTTACAATTCGGTTCATATTCTCAAATACTTTTCAAACTAATATCACAACCAAGTTACAATGTTCCATATTCGAGAGTACCCATACAAGTATGTTCAACAATTTACTACAATTCAGGTGTTTCATCTCTTTCCACAAGAAACCATGTATGCTATCACAACAATTGTTCATAGTTATTTTACCAATTCTAATTCCCTCGTTATCTTTCAATTTATATTTCATACCACACCCCGTGTAGTTCAGCCATCAATTGAATACCCAACAACAAAATCAAAGAATTACATACTATCTCTCAAATTAACACATGCCAAACAAATTTCACACATATGGGCGATTTTACAAGAATCAAAATTAGCCATACATACCTGGTGTCGGGTTTTCTTCCTTTAACCTCCTACTTTATGCTTACCCAAGTTATCCTATCTTTGCCGACCTTGTTTTTGCAAACTCTTATGTCTATTCACTTTCTTTTTACTAAAACTCAAGTTCCATAATCATGCATGAGTGTTAAACTCCATTTTCAAAAGCTATTATATGCAAACCTTTCTTTACCCATTTTAATAACTAAAAATCAAGGAAAATGGTTAGGGTTCTTACCTTGTAAAGATTGGGGAAGTTGAATCTTTGCCCTAAGATCTTCCGGACTAAATGCTTGGAACAATTCTTGAAGATGATAGACTTCTCTCTCTAAAACCCCTCTCTCATCTCTCTAGTTTTAGTAAGAAAATGTGAGAAAAATGAAGCTTGAAAGTGTTTTATTAAAGAAGGGGTCGGGTCAAAAATTTATAAAAATGTGGGCCAAGTCATTTCTGCGGTCGCATCTGCTATCGCAGAATCAACATGCGGTCCGCATAATGGATTGCAGAATTGCCTCAAAATTGCATATGTTCTGTTATGGAATGTGACCAAAATACGGTCCGCATTCGTGTTCTGCGGTCGTAGATTGCACTGCAGATTTGACACTTAAAAATTCTTGAGAAATTATGTGGTGGATCTGCGGTCCGCAGATCCGTTTTGCAATCGCATATCGACCGCATTTTCAACACCATTTTTGAAAACATTCTGTTAAGCTCTGCGGTAGGAATGCGGTCCGCATAGCAGATCTGCGGTCGCATTCCTGACCGCAGAATCGACACTTTTTGGAAAAATTGATTCTTCAAATTTTTGAAACTTAAATCACTACCAAGGGTCCGAACATCAGTGAGCAAGCTCGTCGCGAAGAATTCTATGCATTCCTAACACATTATTCGGCCCATGACACCACAGCTACTAGGTTTTAAGCACAAAAATTTACGGGGCCTTACAATAGGTTTATTTCATACCTTAAGGCTTCGAAGATAATTAAGAAGGGGTGTATCTATCACTTGGTCCGGGTAATGGACACCACCTCAAATGTGCCTACCCTCGAGTCCGTGCCAATTATAAATAAATTTCCCAAGGTGTTTCCGGATGAGCTTCTAGGCATCCCGCCAGATAGGGAAATTGATTTCGGGATTGATGTATTACCAGATACTCAACCAATATCTATTCCACCATACAGAATGGCGCCAACAGAGTTAAGGGAGTTAAAGGAGCAGCTGAGGGATTTATTAGAGAAAGGGTTCATACGACCGAGTGTGTCGCCGTGGGGTGCTCCGGTTCTCTTTGTCAGAAAGAAGGATGGGTCACGTCGAATGCGCATTGATTATCGGCAGCTCAACAAATTCACCATCAAGAATAAATATCATTTGCCTCGGGTGGATGATCTGTTTGACCAATTGCAAGGAGCAAAGTTTTTCTCTAAAATTGATCTACGGTCCGGGTACCACCAATTGAAGATCAGAGAGCAGGATATTCTTAAGACCACCTTCAGAACTCGTTATGGTCACTTCGAGTTTTTGGTCATGTCTTTTGGGCTAACCAATGCCCCAGCAACTTTCATGGACCTTATGAATCGGGTTTTCAAGCCATTCTTAGATTCCTTTGTGATTGTATTCATCGACGACATTCTCATTTACTCTCGTAGCAGGGAGGATCATGCCATTCACCTCAGAGCAGCATTGCAGACCCTTCATTAGCACTAATTGTACGCCAAGTTCTCAAAGTGTGAGTTTTGGTTGGAGTCCGTAGCCTTTCTCGGACATGTTATTTCCAGTGAAGGGATTCAGGTGGATCCTCAGAAAATTTCCGCAGTGAATGATTGGCCTAGAGCCACGACGCCGACAGAGATTCGTAGCTTTTTGGGACTGGCAGGTACTATCGGAGGTTTGTGGAGGGATTCTTAACCCTCACCTCCCCGTTGACTAAATTGATGCAAAAGGCAGTTAAGTTCCAGTGGTCCAACGCATGTGAGAAAAGTTTTCAAGAATTGAAGTCGAGGTTGACCTCGGCACCGGTATTGGCCTTGCCAGAAGGCACATAGGGATTTGTGGTTTATTGTGATGCCTCCAGCGTTGGTTTGGGGTGTGTATTGATGCAGCGCATAAAGGTCATAGCTTATGCTTCAAGGCAACTCAAGAACCATGAGAAGAATTATCCGACGCATGATTTGGAACTCGCAGCAGTTGTGTTCGCTTTGAAAATATGGCGGCACTATCTCTATGGGGTTCATGTAGAAGTGTTTTCAGACCATAAGAGCCTCCAGTATTTGTTCAAACAGAAGAAGCTGAATCTGAGGCAGCGGCGGTGGTTAGAATTGCTTAAAGACTATGATATGAACATATTGTACCATATAAGGAAGGCAAACGTGGTGGCCGACGCTCTTAGCCAAAAATCCATGGGTAGTTTGGCTCATCTGGGTATGGATCAGAGACCGCTGGCTCGGGAGGTTTACCAATTGGCCAGTTTGGGGTTTCGCATCTCGGCGTCAGATGAGGGGAACGCTATAGTGCATAATGGAGTAGAATCATCATCGGTGGCAGAAATCAAGGAAAAACAGTTTATGGATCCAGCATTGGTTCGGGTGAACGAAGTAGTTATGAATAACAAGACCTCAGCATTTGTACTCTGTAGCGAGGATTGTGTATTGCGGTGTCAAGGTAGGCTATGTGTCCCAGACATGGACGAGCTTCGGGAGAGAGTGATGGCAGAGGCTCATATTTCCAGGTATTTTGTGCACCCAAGTTCCACAAAAATGTATCATGATCTCAAGGAGATTTATTGGTGGAACGGTATGAAAAGGAATATGGCGAACTTTGTATCTAAGTGGCCGAACAGTCAGCAAGTGAAGGCCGAACATCAGTGACCCGGTGGATTAACTCAGTTTATAGAAATACCAAGGTGGAAATGGGAGATGATCAATATGGATTTTGTGGTGGGGTTACCTCGCACTCAGCATAAGTTTGACTCAATACGGGTGATAGTGGATCGACTCACAAAATCAGCTCACTTCCTGCCAGTCAAGTCCACTGATACTGCGGAGCAATACGCTAAGTTGTACATCAAGGAGATAGTAAGGCTTCATGGCACTCTACTTTCTATCATCTCGGATCACGGGGCTCAGTTCACTACCAATTTTTGGAAGAATTTTTAGCAAGTCTTGGGAACTCAGGTGAATCTCAACACAACCTTCCATCCGCAGACCGACGGTCAGGCCGAGTGGACTATTCAGACGCTTGAAGATATGTTGCGGGCTTGTGTCTTGGATTTCAAAGGTAATTGGGATGAACACTTACCACTGATGGAATTTGCTTATAATAAGAGCTTTCATGTTAGCATTCAGATGGCCCCGTTTGAGGCATTGTACGAGAGAAGTTGTAGGTCGCCAATTGGATGGTTTGAGGTAGGTGAACCAGAATTGCTAGGGCCAGATCTGGTGTACCAAGCTATGGAAAACGTTAAGGTTATTTAGGAGAGAATGAGAACTGCACAGAGTCGCCAAAAATCCTATGCAGATGTTCGTCGAAGGGATTTGGAGTTTCAAGTCGATGATTGGGTGTTCTTGAGGGTATCTCTTATGAAGGGAGTCCTGCGATTCGGAAAGAAAGGGAAATTGAGTCATAGGTATGTTGGGCTATATCGGATTGTTCAAAGGGTTGGGCAAGTTGCTTATAGGTTGGAGTTGCCTCCTGAAATGTCATCAGTGCACCGGTATTCCATGTGTCCATATTGAAGAAAGTGATTGGAGATCCATCTACCATCATGCCGGTCGAGGCTATTGAGGTTAATGAGGATTTATCATATGAAGAAGTTCCAGTAGCCATCCTTGATAGGCAAGTTCTTAAGTTGAGAAATAAGGAAGTTGCCTCTGTCAAAGTATTGTGGCGAAGTCAACAAGTTGAGGAGGCCATGTGGGAAGCAGAAAAAGAGATGAAGGAAAAGTACCCCCATTTGTTTGATCAAGCTTAGAAGGAATTAGGTGATCATTTATTTTTAATGACTATCAGCTTGTCCAAATTGTTTCCTTCTTAATGTTAGTAAAGTTTCTTTCATTTTTGCAAAAAGTTATATGTGTTGTTACCTTGGGTCACTTAAACCTTTCTTGATAAATGAAAGCCTTATAAAGATTCATGTGTTAAATAAACAACTAATAGTAAGTGTAAATTGATAATTGTTTATTCATGTGTATAAGGTGTATTGAGATGGTTAAATAAGGCAAGGATTCATTGAATTAGCTAGTTTATGTGCAAATGTAACAATGTGATAGAATATGTGCAATCGTTGAGGTAAGGAAGTGTGTGCAAGCTGTGGAAATTATTGTAAATGTATGTTGTTGTTTGGTAATGTATTTCGGGGGCTCTCTGACAGGTGGATATAAGAGTTAGTTAAAATTTTGACAATTTGCATAAACCATCTGATTTTCAAAATCGTCATTCGAGGACGAATGATTTGGGGGGGGGGGGGAGAGGATGTAAGGCCCCGTAAAAATGTTTTGTGCTTAAAACCTAGTAGCTGTGGTGTCATGGTCCGAATAATGAGTTAGGAATGCGTAGAAAGAATAAATTTTCAAAAATCGAGCCGCGGTTCGGGCCCTTGGTAGTGATTTAAGCTTAAAAAATTAAAAGAATTAATTTTCAAGAAAATGTCGATTCTGCGGTCAGGAATGCGATCGCAGATCTGCTATACGGACCACATTCCTACCGTAGAGCTTAACAGAATGTTCTCCAAAAATGGTGTTGAAAATGCAGTCAAATATGCGATCGCAGAATGGAAATGCGGACCGCAGATCCATCGCATAATTTCTCGAGAATTTTTAATTGTCAAATTTTTGGTGCAATCTGCGACCGCAGAACACGAATACGGACCGCATTCTGGTCGCATATCGTAACAGAACATGTGTAATTTTTGAGGCAATTTTGCGGTCCATTATTGATGAGTGGTGATTTTACCACTCATTCTAGCCTCTTTTGCTTAGCTTTTCATGCCTTTTAATTGTGAAATGAGGTTGCTTATGGTGGTTATTACTAGATTTTCAGGTAAATGATGCTATTAGGTGATTTGGGTTGAAGTGACAAGGAATTGAGCTAAAAAGATCTGAAACCTTGCAAAACTGCCAGTGATTTCGCTTCTGCAGACGTTTGATCGCAGAAGCGATGTCGCCTCTGCGTAAATTTGATCATTTTTCAATTTATGGAAGGATCAGGAAATTCCACTTTTGCGGAGAAGAAGACGCAGAAGCGTGACCGCTTCTGCGGTTGCGAGATCGCTCCTGCGAAAGTACCTAGGAAAGCAAGATTCTGCTTCTGCTGTTCGTTTGGCGCTTCAGCGAGATAGCATCTGCGATTTTGTTTCCGCTTATGCGAGGTTGTGAAGGATTTTTTTTGTTGCTTCTGCGGTTGTATTCCGCTTAAGCCGAGCCGCACCTGCGAGGTGTTTTTTGCAGGTGCGAAAATAGTGCATCAGACCTGGACAAAACGGGCATTTCACAAGTTTTGACCCCAAATCAATTATATACTCGTCCAAATAGACATTATAGGTATCTCTTGACATCTTATCATTTTTGTAAAGATCTTTGGCTAAGTTTGGAGGCTAGGGTTTTGCACACACACTTGGGTCTTGAAGATTAAAGCTTATGGTTAAGTATTTCTTATCCATTTATGTTTGTTTCTTCATTTCCTTGATTTGTATTGTATATCTAAGTGTGTAGTATTTATTTCCAATACTTGAATCTTGTTTATGGGAATATTCATATTTAAAGTGTGGATTAAATACCTTGTTGTGCTTATGTATTGAATGATTTTTATATATTTATGAAGTGAGATATTGTTACTTTAATTATTCTTGTTCTTTAATCTTTCCAAAGGGATTATCTAACCCTAGGACTCGTCCATTAACTCCGAATTGATTAATTTGGGGTTGGGAAAGATTAATTAACAAGAACTTGAGGCGTTAACCCTCATTTTATAGATTCGACCCAGGGATAGGATTGAACTACTTGTAGCCTATCAGGTGTGCTTAATCTTCTAAGTGTGATTAGGGATAATTCAATTAGGAAGTCTTGTTAGTCTTCAGAAGAATATAATTAAGAATAATTATCTGTGGTTAATTAACATAAACTCGCTCATATTTGTAAAATCGTGAAATACATTGGATCGTTACTTGAGTATAATTCCCGATGCATTCATACTTGTAGCCATTGATCATTGTATTTGCTTTCTAGGTTAGTTTACATTTTTGCATTTAGATATAAACATTTTCCAAAACCCAACATCTTAAGTGTTTGGCTTGGCGTGACTAGCGATAATTTTCTTGCATTCCTAATCGCCTACTCATTGTTCTCTGTGGGATTCGACCCCGACTCATAGTTGGGTTAATTATATTGCGTACGGGCGTGTCTATTGCTTTTTAGCGGTAGAATTGGATGTTACCAAAAAAATGGCGCCATTGCCGGGGAACAATTTGGCGTAATTTAGGTTTTTTGAGAATTAAGCGAAAGTGCTTTGGTCCAAACTTGTGAATATTTGTGTAATTACTTTTTCTTACCTTGGGTCTATTTTTATTGTTTGTTTCTTGTTTATTTTCTTAATTTTGAAAAATGGCATCATATAATGAAAATTGGTCGGATGGTAGTTGTTCATACTTTGATGATCCTTGTCCTTATTGTGGAGGACCACACTCGTGGCAAAATTGTTTAAATTCTCCCGGGGGTGGATTGTGCGCACAATTCAAAACCCATGAGTGGAGTATTTGTGATAAGTGTGGTTTCCAAAATGGTCATTGGGATGATTGTGCTTATTTGTTATTACCTTACCCAAGCCCCTACTATGATGGTTCTACTTGTTTTGATGAGAATTATAGGGCTATGGAGGTGGAAGAATTTGAGCATGGCCAAAATGGAGAGTTCAAGCTCATGTTGGAGTGTTTACTTGAAGAAGGAAACAAGGAAGAAAATGCCTTGGAACATCTTTTGGAGACTAGTCTCCAAAATGGTTTAGCACTTGAAAGGTTACACTCACAAATGGATGAAATGATCAAAGCCTCAAGGGCTCAAAAAGCCTCGGAAGAAAATGAAAACCAAGAATACTTCTTGGACAATGAAAATGAAATTCCTTCCTTGGCCTTTGATCAAAACCAAGAAGAACTCTCAAATGCTCAAAATGAGAGAATCATGCTCATGTTAGAGACCATTCTTGAAAATGAGGAGAGGCGCAACTTTGCACTCGAGGACTTGAAACAATGCATAAATCACAATGGTGAATACATTGGAAGATCAAATGCAAATTTTGGTTGAGGCTCACTATGCCCAACAAATTTCGTGTGCGGATGAAAGCCAAGAAGAGTCCAACTCCGAGGAAGAAAGTGAGCTTTACCTTGAGGAATCAAGAATTGAACAACCGCCAACCAACTCAATGAGTGTTGTTGATGCCGACAAAAATATGGAATTGGAGTCAACTGGTGTAAATGCTAATATGGTTGGAGTTGACTCTAATCCGGGGGAAAAGGAGGATGTCAACATAGAAGAATTGCAAACTGAAGGCTTAAAGTCACATTCCAAGCATTTTTCAACGTTGGAATTGTGTGGTGACACAGAAGTTGAACCACATGAATCAATGAAGGAGTGCGAGGAGGAACAACTTTGGCCATACATTTTACAGTTTAAGGAGGCAAGAAATCAAAACGACATCCCTCACTTGAAAGCCAAGAAGTGCAAAATGAAAATTTTAAGCATTGGCTCGAACATCCAATTACCACCCTCATCGCTCGTGGTCATAAGCTTGATTCCAAGTTAGGGGCCCAATTCATATCATCCAAGTAGCAAGAAAAGTGGTAATGTTGTTTTCGTCGTGCTACGACATTAAATGCGGCGCTTAGTGGGAGGCAACCCATCGTTTTTAAAAAATTTTCATCATTTTTCAAATTTTCTTTTTTGGCAATAGCTTAGAAAATTGTTTTTGACTAATCTGCCAAATTTGAGAAATTTTGGAGTTGATTTGAGAAGGTCGGGGTAGCCGGGCAGTCACAAACCAGTAGCTGCAGAAAACTAGCAATAAATTCCCGCTAAAATCGCTTCTGCGAGAAAATGAACGCCTCTGCGGTCACGCAGAAGCGCCTTTTGTATCGCACAAGTGGCCCAACCGCAAAAGCGACCACTATTACGCATCTACGATACCGCAGAAGCGGTCAACCCAACAACAAAAGCGGCCCAAAACGCAGAAGCGGCCCAAATGTCGCCTAAGCGATCACGCAGAAGCGTGAAATTTTCGCAGAAGTGGAAACTGTGGAGGTTTTAATTGTAAAATAGAGTGAAATGGTTATTTTTATCAAGAACATCACTCACACTGTTTTCCCTTGCCCTAACTCCCCAAATACTGCAATTTTGTGCAAAGGCTAAAAAAAATCTTCTGTAATTCCTTATTCTTCTGCAAATTCAGGTAATATCTTCTACAATCTCATATCATTCTTCATATCCCTCATGTTATTTCCGTAGCCAACAGTTTTTTGTAGTTAATTTTGCTTGATTTTTCTTTTTCCTTCTTTTTGTTTTGAATTCTTGTTGTTTTAGGAAGTGAGGGATTGGTTGAGTGTAGGTTGTGAGTGCTGTAATGTGCAACAAATTTTGGGAAGTCTGAGTACCAAAATTTGTTCAAAGAGAGGTCAAGTTAAATTGCCTGCAAAATATTTGTCATAATGTTTCAAAGAAATCTTGTGGCTTTACATCACAAAATGGGCTTTAATTGAATCATGAATAATTTAATGCACTAATACAAGCCAAAAATGGTTTGGAAAATGAAAAGAAGGCAAAAATTTTGCAAAAAGTTCTGGGCAGTGAAGAAGGTGACGAAAATCGCAGAAGCGGATTTTCTTTGCAGGAGCGTAATCACTTCTACGGTAGAAAACATGCAGAAGCGAGTCTGAGCAAAATGTAAATCGCAGAGGCGTAAAAATTTTCGCAGAAGCGGATCCGCCTCTGCGGTCTTATTTCGCAGAAGCGAAAACTAGGAAAATTCTGCAATTCCAGTAGCTCTGCAACAGTAGCTTCCCGGGCCCGTTCAATCCAAATTTTTGGCTAAATTGCAGTGTTTTGAATTTCTTAATATGGTTCAATTGCCCGATTGACATTATGTCAAATTTTTGTAGGTGATTTACTTGAAAATGGACCCAAGCACAAGCGGACAACAAAGAGAAATCAAAGAAGAGGTTGATGAGCCATATGATAATACACGCTTCATGTCCGAATGTGAGCGGCGATATTTGGACGACCTCGTCCACAAGAATATTATCCTTGAAAAAGGAATTCATGAAGAGAAATTGGCAGAAAAGCTTCCAGAATTCTATGCTCAACTCAACTCATCAGGATGGTCCTATTTCATCACCACTCCTTGCAAAGCCAATGAAGAGTGGGTGCATGAATTTTATGCTAACCTCAGGCGGGCAAATTTTGAGAGCCCACAAATAGTCATTAGAGGGAGGTTAGTAAGGTTTGGAATTGAACAAATCAATGACACTTTGGGAATTCCCAACTTTCCGGTGGACCAGGTACAGGCAAAGGATAATTGTGATAATGGAGCATGGCTTGTTTCCAAACTCTTCCCACCGCAGCTGAGAGAAAAATAGGGAACCACAAGAAAAGGGTTCAAATCTACCGACTTCATTGCAGAGGCTAAAATATGGCTATACATCCTCAACAACAGAATCTCTCCTTGTGGCAACATGACTGATGTCTCCTACACCCGAGCACTGATTATATCATGCATTCTAGATGGCACACCGGTGAATGTAAGATACTACATTCTGCAGGAGATGATGCAGTACTTGAGAGAGTACTCGAGCAACAAGGATGCACGCCTGCTATTCCACTACCTTATCACACAGTTGTGCACCAGAGCAGAGGTTGATGTCCATAGCACCGATCGATGGCTACCAGCGGACAAACATTTTCATCCCTTGGGAGTGACAGGAGAGGGGAGTGTGGTTAAAAGCAAGAAGAGGAAAATGACCATCACAGCCACCGGTTCAGAGTCTTCTTTACAGACAGCTGTTCAGGGGCCATTCATGATTCTTAACTCCGAGCTTTAAACAATTAAGGAGTTAGTGTCATAGCTTCCGAGTGGGCCATCCTCCTCATAGCCTGGGCCTTCTTACTTCTCTAGGGAAGATATGCAGAGTTACTTGGATGCTCAAAAAATCCAAAATGATAACATAAAGAAGATGGTAGCATCAGTGACCAAACTGGAGGGAGCCTACAATACTCTTGCTAAGGCCCATGCCACCCTTCAGTCTGATTTTGAGATAGAGAAGAAGAAGAACAAGAAGAAGGGCAAGCTGATGATCAAGATGTGGAGAGGTTTCAAGGCGATTTTCAAATGAGGGAACCCAGATAAGAAGCTCCCAGTGGAGGCCAAAGATGACAGTGAGGAGTACTCTCTCATGTCAGAGTCTGCTGGAGATGGTGGCGATGATGATGATGATGATGATGATGATGATGATGAGACCGATAATGAGGGAGCCACGAGCTCAGCTCAGAAGTGATCTGCCTTCCTCCCGCAGTCTGCTAGTCTGATGCAGACCTCAGGGAGACCCTCAAACTTTTATGCTTTACATTCGATATTGTGCAGTGAGGACACTGCAATATTCTAGTTGGGGGTGGCTTTTGTAGCTTGTGACTATGCTGTTCTATACACTGTGTGTCCTTGCCGGGCTTGGTTCGATTAGTCATGTTTGTGTTGTTATTTTGCTTTTGTTATTTATTGTTCTTATTAGCCTATACTTTTTTTTTATATATTTTGTAGTATTTGCTTCTTGTTACCTTTGTAGTAGTTGTTACTTTCCTTTTCTTAAATAAAATTTCCTTGGGTTTTCTTCATGCTACGGTTCTTTCCCAAGGAACACTTTAGTGAACCGGGTGACTTTTCCCTATGAGAGATAGTGTGACAACCTTCTTAAGGGAATTAGTCTTGTTTTGTTAGGATGAGGCTTTTGGATTATTTGATACTAATAAAAATTAGCCTCTTGTATGTAAATCATGAATTAAGAATACCCCTCCAAAAAATTAATATGGACTAAAAACAAGTAAGTTGCATGGTGTAAAACAATTATTGTGATAAATTTTTGGCTGTTTTAGTGACTCTTAGCTCACTAGTTTGATAGAATTGATCTGTCTTCATTAATTCATGTGCCATGTGTGTTAGCGATTGTTGAAATAAATCTTGTGTTTACTTCCATCATCTAGAACTTGCCCGGTTGGTTTTTCAATGCTAATAATACTATATTTGGTTGGAGGAATGATCTTAGGGATTCATTGTTTTAATTTTAAAACCTCTTTAGCCTTTCAAGCCTACCGTTGCATAAATAATATCACTAGTACCCCTTTTTGAGCCTTTAAACCTTTCTTTGGCCAACTCATTACAAACCTTTCCCTTTTTGAAAAATAAATCCCTCTCTTGAACCCGTCCCTCCTTGAACATTGAGAATGAGGCTAAAAGCCTAAGTTGGGGGTGGTGTCAAAGTGGAGATTGGCAAGGTTGTGCATTGACTCTAAGACCACATGCCTCAAAGTGTTTGTATTAAAGTATTCTAGCTCCAAATGAAAAAAAAAAGGGAAGAAAAAAAAACTATATGTGTATATATATACATTGTGGAGCCTTGAATAAAATTGGGAGAGGTATGTAAGGCGGTTCTATATTGGAAACTAGATGCCAGTGAGGCTATGTCAGTTGAAGAGAGTCAAAGTGCAAAAGAATGAAACTTGTGAGTAGTGGTCAAGGAGGGTGAAGTCACATGTACCCAAATGCTTATCCAACCTTCCCTAAACCTACATTACAAGCTTAAAAAGTCCTTATGGGACCTCCAACTAAGCATTCATGAATAAGCGATGAATTAAAATAAGGGCAAGCTTATGGTATGATGTGTCGTAACACCTGAAGCTTCTTTGTGAGAGTGAGTGTTTTCTAAAACTTTGTCCTTTGTGTTGTGTCGTAAATATATTGTTCTTTGTGACTTTCTTTCTTGTGAGGGCACATGAATTATTTGTACTTGATGTGATCTTGTGTAGTGCCTTGTTTGCTGTTTGTGATTGTTGTGATTGAAATTGTACGGTGGGATCGGGTTGCGCGCCGCAACACGAAGTAATAAGGTGTGGGTTGGGGTGATAAGGGTGACCAAGGTAATAAGGGTGGCCGAGGTAATAATGATGGAAAGCGATCGAATCGCCATTGAAATTGATATAAAATCATTTATGTGAAATTGTGAAAGGAGACAGCAGGAGAGTTTGCAACCTGTGGGACACTGATTGCCCCTTTATTTGACTTGATTGTGTTCTTCTGTGTTTGTTTGGTTGTTGCCTCCCTTCTTGATCTTTAATTGTGCTTGAGCTGAGAACTACTTGAGAAGAAGTAAATGTGGAAACATGGTTGGCTGGCTTTATTAATTCTTGGTGTAATTCATTGGTTGTCTTATCATCGTGATTTACTTGTTTAAATGGCTTGAGTTTACTTGAGACAAAACTTGTCCATGCATACCAGTACAATTCCAGTTACTGACATCCCTTTTGCCGGGGACACTATATTCATGTTATGATTGTAGGTGGATCAGTAGCAGGTTCTTCAGCTCATCGGTAGTAGCATCCTTCATCTCCCACTGCCCGTTTTGGTGAGCCCCTTTCTTCCTCGGGGCCTTGCGTGGCTCATGCCACTTTTGTTTTAGACTTCATTTTTATTTGATAAGGTATAGTCGGAGCCTTATTACCGGCAAGTATTGTATCCCCTTTGTATCCTAGAGGCTCAGTAGACAGTAAACTATGGGACTATGGCTTATGTATGTATATGTATATGTCGGGCGTTGTAAATTGTAACTTGTTAGTAATGTTATTAGTGTGGTTATGTTTGAAAAATGTGAAATCAGTTATAATTGGTAAGATATTTGGTTTATGAGTAATGAACAACACAGGGGTAACGCGTGGGATAAAAAGGCACCCAGGTCCGCTTGACGGGGGCTACTCGGTCAGGCGCCGGTCATGTCCCTCGAATTGGGGCGTGACACCAGAACTCCCTATAACACACAAATTGTCATACCTGATCCCAGTTTCCATTATGCGAATACATGCACCTATCAAGTATCAATTCGTTCAACGAGAGATATTCTAAAATTTCCCTAATTATCTAAAGCTCTCTTATCTGCTCGCTTAGAAGGAATCACTACACATCCCATGCTCTGCATGACATGCACATGCCTTGTGCAAACTCTTACAATACTGACACGACAGATGCGATCTGTATACATTCTTAGCTACCGTCGAGACAACAATTCATTAGTTTTATACTCTTAGCGAGAACTATCCCCTTATTCTGAACCAAACAATGGTCTTAGCTCTTTACTTTACTTCATATGCTCAGATTGCGCCGATCTCGAATTCAATGATCTCGTCTCACCTGGTACGAACTGCTCGGGCAATAAGCCACTCCAGACATAATTAAATGTTGCATATAATGCCCCAATGTGTCAATAGACTACCAATTCGAATGCGGTACTAAAGAAAACAAGCTTTGGAAGGAACTATCAAATCCTACGCACTAATACAGACTTTCCTTGGAAAATAGGAAGCAAGGTATACAAGGATGGCACATAGAAAACTATACTCGATATAACACTGTTGAGGCATGCAACCCGACCCAAATAGTATACCCATGACAGCGTGCCACCCGATCCACGCATAGATCTCACTTAAGGAGATGCACATCGAGCCAAATTTGCTCATTACAACATAATACTGAGTATCAGTCGTACGCATGCTACGTGCATAATAATATCTTTGAGGGACATATAGCGTTACCCTGTGGGACTATACTGGGTAGTTGTTGTTGTTGTTGTTGTTGGACATATAGCGTTATAAGTTACAAGACTCAACACAACTGAGGTGCGATGTACAATCGGAATTTCAACAGCCAAATTGCTCATATAACATCATTCCTACGCGGATTTTTAGCATGTAAGCAATTTCTCGAGTTATCTCACAACTCATACGGCACAATGCATCCCTATGGGAGATATCTGACAATGAAGCATCATACTAACTACTCCTATATGAGGACAACGTTACAAAAATTCACACATCTGGCCTGATATATATCCATTATTCACATTAAGTCCATCCACCGACTTCAAGCTAATTCTAATCACAATGAACTAGCTTGACAACCTTTCAATGGTCCATAATAACTCCCTTTTTCTCATAACACACAAGAACAACCATCATAATCGGAGTAATCCTCCCTAGTTCACAACTCAATAGGCCAAGTGCCCTTCAGGCATGAATTCCTCAATTTAACGACACTATCACAACCTTCATACTTGGTTTACATCGTCAATCCGTCAAGTGACTGCATGCCATAATTATATAATCTTCCAGTGGAACACACTCCCACAACCTACCGCAACAATAATTATGGGTGTACCTCCAAATCACCGGTCGCACTAACACTATAGAGCGATCAAGAATCATTAACCAAGACACAACACCGCTCTTAGGTGACGCTGAAGACAATACTAATTTATCTTAACCATCGAAACTTCCTTCCTGCTCATCTGATCTCTTGACATCTTGTCAAAAAATTTGTATCACTCGTGTCGTTCTCGGCTCAATTTTTGCAACCATAAGTAGTTCGCCAGTATACTTTAAGACAGAACCAACATAACACATAATCGTGCAATCGGCTAATCAACACAGCTACAACTTAACAAAACATCACAGTGTATATCAACAACATTAGCCTCAATACTACATGTATTATATTATCAAAATCGATATAGGGACATGCGTTGCACTTATTTGAATCATAACACATATAAAATACCTTTTAATTACACATGAGATCTTCTAACACACACACAAGGTTCATACCACGCAAGAACACTCCGCAGTAGATAACCCACCTGTTTCGCCTCAATTTAGTATTTCAGCACACCTCCCACCGTCATACATATAATACCACCAATTTAGTCTTTCTGAGTCAGAACTCATACCGTCACACATATTGCACTTAACTTTCCAACTAGGAGATACGACAATATTCTTCATAGGCCCATAACATGGGGTACACAACATATCGCAATAGGAAACAAATCGCTTACAGTTCATTTATTATCCCACAGACTTCTTCGCCACTACCAAGATCACATAGATACGCCTCACAACACTAACATTCTCATCACATGGATATACGACCGCCATCCCGGCTAATAAGGACATTACCGAACACATAAGTTCAAAGCACTTGCTCGCATAATCATCACTTCGGTGCTCAAGCCATAGGCAAAGATTCGGCCTTAAGTCCTCCAGACAGGCCCAACATGAACTCATGGCGATTACATCTCACCCCTCGATCAAGGAATCACCAGCCATCAAGTCAAATATATTACTAAGTGCTCGTGTGCGCATATAGACGAGTGGAAGGAATTTCAAGAGTTATATCTCAAGCTGAATCAAATACGCACGATAAGAATTCCAAGGAAAGTGAAGTGTTTCCTAAAGGTTCTGCAGCCTCCCGAGTATAGATACAGACGTCTACGTACCAATATGCAAGAGCCTACTAAACCAGCTCATTACTCGCGAGGCCTAGTAACCTAGGCTCTGATACCAACTTGTCACGACCCAAACCCGATCGTGATGGCGCCCAATCCTAAAGCTAGGCAAGTCTGACCAACCGCCGTTCTCACATTAACAATAAATCTCGAAACAAATAATTTAAGGATAATATAATAGTTGTAGATTAATAATCCAATGTTTATAGAAGGAAAAGACCGAGAAGTACGAAAACCGATAAAACACTCCCAGAAGATCTGGGGTCACGATTCTAGAGCATCTAAACAAAACTGGATAGCAATATCTGAACGAAATACTCAAGTCTGAAAAATGTACATATAAATAAAATTGGAATAAGAAGAGAAGCCAGGTCATGCAAACGTCGTGCTGCTACCTCAACAACTCTGATAACTCTGGAAACACGACTGCTCAGCTAAACCTCCGGTGTAGCTAAATCTGCACACAAAGGTGCAGGGAGTAGGGGTGAGTACTAAGTACTCACTGAGTAATAAGCATATAAAATGTCTGAAGATAAGAAATCCAAAAAATGCCACAAAGAAAAGCTAAAACTTTTACTACGGAGGGGCTCCTTCAACACAAGTGCAATATAATCATACCATTCGCTGCGCCGTGCAGCCCAATCCATAGTCAATCATAATATTCACTACGACGTGCAGCCCGATCCATACTCAGTCCACAATACGTATATGAGTAACATAACAGCTTTAATTTATTTCTTTCCAATTTCCAATTCATTAATAAGAAAATACTTTAGTTATTTAATTTCAGGAAAAATGACTTAGCAGTTCATAATAGTGATTAAACACATGACTGAGACCAATGATTTTACAAATCATGCTATCACTATGACATTCATTCTCTAGGGATACTACTGGTCGACACAAGGCCCCAAACATGACATTAAGCCCTGATATATTCAACACAGGGTGTGTATCAACCGCCAATATAGAATTATTCTTGTTCGGGATGGATCAAGTCACAATCCCCAATCATAAAAAATCTCTCACCTTCCATGGGGTGGGAGTCACGCTCTAAATAGCGTCACAATGTGATAAGCTGGGGTTTCAAACCCTCAGGCCATCATATATACCAACTACTCACTTCTAACCGGCCGTAGACTGGTTCACAATGCCTTTTCCTTTCGTATCGACCTCCTCACGCGTCGAATCTAGTTAAAACCACATCAAATATAGAAATATGGGTCAAAGAAACATAATCCAATAAAAAAATATTCGAAAAGTACTAAAATTGATGAAGTTGGTAAAACCCGAGTTCTGGGCCCATGTAACGACCCGGCCCGTCGTTACGGGAATTTACCACTCCGTCATGTTGCAATTACATGTTTTATGCTTTTATATCAGGTGTTAGAGCCTATCGGGTGAGTTAGGAGTGAATTGAATTGAAAATGAAGCAAATAGCATGTTTGAAGGAAGTTTGAATATGGAAAGTCAACCTAGAGTTGACTATCGAGTAAGAGTGCTCGAAATTAGATTCTGATGATTCGACTCGTTTCGGGGGATCATTTATGACTTAGGAGAGCAATCGGAATTGAATTTGGAGGCCCGGTGTAGAAATAAACTTGAATTGGCGAATGTTGATTTTTGGCGAAAACCGGATGGTAGGTGATATTTTGATCCGGGGGTCGGAATGGAATTTCGACAATTTTTGTAGCTTCATTATGTGATTTTGGATATGTCTGCAAATTTTCAGGTCATTCGGACATCGTTTGATCGGGTTTTGGATTGAATGTTAGTTTTGAAAGTTTTGAATAAACTTAGGCTTGAATTCGTGTGTAAATGGTGATTTTGATGTTTAGTATGGTGTTTTTATGATTGGAACAAGTTCGTATCATGTTTTGGAGTATGTTGGTGGTTTTCGTTGGGGTCCCGGGGGTCTCGGGATGAATCCGGGGGTCCAAACGGACCATTTTTGGCAAAGAAGAGAGCTGGTTTGCTCTCATAAGTGCAGCAGAAATTTACTCTCTGCGATCGCACTAGTGAGCATGCGATCGCGTAGAGTAATGGTGAAGGGGGAGAATTTTACCCTTCGCGATCGCTGAGATAGGGACGCGATGGCATAAGGTCAAGAGCAGAAGCAACGCGATCGCAAGGGCACGGACGCGATCGAGTACAGTTAACCGGGTGGCCATCGCGATCACATGAGCATCTACGCGATCGCGTAGAAGAGAAATGGGGTCCACGAAAAAATATGATACGCGATCGCAGGAAAAGGGACGCGATCGCGTGAAGCTGGATGTTTGAACATCGCGATCGCGTGAGGCGAGTCGCGATCGCGTGAGTCCGGAATTTTGAACATCGCGATCGCGTAAGGTTAAATGTTCTGGCAGTGAATTAAATTGCAGAACAGAGAGCTTACGGGTTTACACCCCCAAAACATAATTTTGAGCCCTAGAGAGAAGAAAACTCGAGGAAATCACTGAGGAATCATCGGGTATTCGTCGGAGGTAAGATTCTTGACTCAAAAACATCATTTTATGGTAGAGTTAACATCAATCTTCATGAAATTGGGTTGAAATCTTGAAGAAATGTGGCCTAAATATTGAAAACGGAATTTTTGGATTTGGAAGGCCATTTGAACTCCGATTTCGATAAATTTTATATGCACGGACTCGTGGCGAGATAAGGATCGCGTTGGTACTAATTTCGGATTTTTCCGAGCAGTGGGCCCGGGGTCGGGTTTTACCAACTTGGTGTATTTATGCGAATTTCATGTAAATTGAAGTGGGTTATGATTCTTTGACCCGTATTTGATATAATTATTGTGATTTGACTAGATTCTACGCATGGGGGAGCTAAATTCAAAGGAAAAGGCATCGCGGACGAGTCTACGACCGGCTAGAGGTGAGTAGTTTGTGTATAAGGTAGCTTGAGGGTTCGAAACCCCGGCTTAGCACATTGTGACGCTAGTAGGGCGTAGCTCGCACACCGTGGCAGGTGCGGGATTGATTGTGACTGGGGATTGAGACTTGGTCCATCCCGGAAATGAATAATATGTTGTTAATGTTGGAAATACACTGTATTTGCTATATTTGTGGGTTGTAAGCCTTGTTTGGGGCCTTGTGCCGATCTGTAGCGTCCTTAGAGGACAATAATTATGTGATAGCTATAATTGCCTAAATCACTGATCTCAGTCCTGGAAATTGAAATCACACTTTTGAAATGCTAAGTCACCGGCTTTTGCAAGTTTAATAAAGTTAAAGTATTTTTCATAAATTATGAATTGAGAACTGGAATTAAGAAAAAATGAACTGTTTTGTGACTTATTGCTTGTTGTGGACTGAGTATGGATCGGGCTGCACGCCGCAACGGTTGATATGAGGATCGGGCTGCACGCCGCAGCGATATTGCGCTTGGGCTGTAGGAGCCCTCCGGAGTCTGTACACACCCCCAGTGAGCGTCGTCGATGTTAAATGGATCGGGCTACACGCTGTAGCGGTTATGTGCATTGCATTGCATCTGTATTTGTTGAATTACTCTGTGGTAGCTGTATTGTATTGTTTCTGCTAGTTCGTAGGAGATTCGGACTGTAGTGTAGCTTCATATTGTGGTATTTTGAGGATTTCTTACTGTCAGCTACTTATATATATTTGTTACTCATTGAGTACTTAGTACTCACCCCTACTCCCTGAACTTTTGTGTGCAGATTCAGGTACACATGAGGGATAGACGAGCACTCCAGATTTTATCAGTATTTATCCGAGTTGCTGAGGTAGCTGCTGGCGTTCGCAGGACCCTGGCTTCTCTTCTTATTCTATTTTTCCTTTGTATATAAATTATTCAAACTTTAGTATTTGGTCTAGATGTTGTTATCCAATCTTGTTTAGAGGCTTTAGACTCGTGACCCTAGATCTCTGGGGTGGTTATACAGTTATGCTTTATTGTTGACATAAATGTTCAGGTAATTGATTTGAGCTTCATGCTCGGGATAAGAGTGTAAATGGTCGGGCTTGCTTAGCAGTTGTGTTGGGCGCCATCACGACCGGGATTGGGGTCGTGACAAGTTGGTATCAGAGCCTAGGTTTACTAGGCCTCATGAGTCTTGAGCCGGTTAGTAGAGTCTTGTGGATCGGTACGGGGACGCCTGTACTTATCCTCGGGAGGCCGCGAACCTTTAGGAAACACTTCACATTTCTTGGAATTCTTATCGTGCGTACTTGATTCAGCTTGAGATATGCTTTTGAAATTCCTTCCGCACGTCTGTGTACGTATCGAGCGCTCAGTAATATAAGTGCCTTATGTGTAGTGGAACGAGTTCAAACTTAGGAAGACTAAAATGATTATGCTATGTGTATCCTGGTGGAAGGTATTGTGCTGAAATGCTAAATTGAGGCGAGATAGGTGGATTGGTTATCCTGTGTAATTGAAAGGTAGTGGATATGTGTTATGATTCGAGCAGGTACAACGTATGTTCATGTACCAAATATGATAATATGATTTGTGTAGTATTGAGACTAATGTTGTCGATATGCATTGTGATGTCTTGTCGAGTTGTGAATGTATTGCTATGATGGTTTTGGTGATTCTCTGGCGGTGGATAGGCCAATTTACAAAGGGAACTCTGCCGAAATTTTTGGAAAATTTGGGACTTAGAAAAGATTTTGTCACCTAAAGAGGGGCGTAACTGTTGTGTGTGAATGAATGCAAGAATTGCAAAAGAGTTAATATTTCTCTGATGATTCGAATCTCCGCCGAAGCTTGTAAATGACTTGAGTTTAATCTAACTAGAACTTTGTGGCATCACTTGAGTAATAATGATATGAGTGGTTGAAAGTGCTTTAATGAATGGCTTCGAGCTAAGTTGGGAAGGTTGCTATTGAATAACTGATTGCACTATTGTGTGCTATATTGATTCTGTCTCTAAGTATGTTGGGAAATTCGGTAAAGGTTATGGTGCTTCGTAGATCTAATGAAGTACTAGGGTGTTTTGAACTGTTGTTGGTAAAGAATATTCACCGTATAGAAAAGGAAGATAGCTGATTGTATCTGTAAGTAATCATGTTCTGCGATGTCAGAGTTCTAACAAAACACGAGTGGTTCTACTCAATAGGACAGTTGAATTACAGCTGAATAAAGGTGAATGATGCCCGAGAATGGTTTTGCAGTGTTCAAGATTTTGCTTGTAACAGTCAAGTGCCTTAAGATTTGTGTATGTGGCTAAAGATGGCGGTTTCGTTAGAGAAGATCAAGACTTGTGTTATATCATGTGAATGGTGGGATTCTAGGTATCCGTATTGGGAAACATTGAGAGAGTATTTTTTTTAAAAAAAAAATCGCGGGAAGTTCATCAAAATAAAGTATGGTAGAATGTGGTACTTTTGGGAAATATTGAGAGAGTATTCAGTGGCCTATGAGTCTTAGACCGTGTGGTCTTGTGTACGAGTCTCGTGTGGTAACATGAGTTGATGTATTATGGTACTATAGTAAAGACTGATATGAAATTAGAGATGAATCAGAAAGGAAACCGGGTAAATGGAACGACTTGTTAATAAACCAGAATGGTATAAAAAGGAATACGATTGATTCCTGGTGTGTGGTTGAAGTAATGAGTCTTGCGGACATTGCAGCAAAGCTCTTGAGTGCTGGCAGTTGTGTAACTTGATATGGGTATAAGGACTCAGTCCTGGCAATTAAACTTATGCAACGAATGGGAAGAAATAGTTTGTGATGTGTTTTATCATGGTTTGAAAATGAGTATACTCCTGTCGGTATGCGAAGCGTGGAATGTGTAATGAGTTTTCTTCTATATGGGATCACGAAAGTCCTTGACTAGTGGAGTGCGCCGATGTTGAGGCGGAGGAAAGGGATATGAATTTCCATGTTGTCTTAGTGTAATATGGTATACACGATGTGTTATGGAAAGTTGATAATGGTATATTCTAGGTTTTGAGATCAGCTCATAATATATGGGAAGTCAACAAAATTATTGAGCAGCGCGAACAGCTGCAGGTGATTTAACAATCGATCTTTATGGTGATTTAAGAAAATGGTACTGCTATTCTAGTAATTTGGCAGGGTATATGGTGCAAATGGACAAGGTAATGTAAACAGATAATATTTAGTGGTGTGGTGGTATCCTCTTGTTAGGTTGACATTGATGATTGAGTTGTAAATGGCATAAGGAAGTTTCCGAATGGCTTTTGTGGTATGAATGGACGCATGATGTGCGTTATGTATTTGTACGGTGAAGTACGGAATCGGCATGGTGATTCATGTGATATATATGTGTAGGAGACTTGAAGTTCTCGTTAGTCCGCCTATGCGGTGGTTGTATATCGTGTGTATCGGCACCGTTTGTGATTATTGGAAATCGGAAGCCCTAGAGGCTCTCTCTTAACTTGATAAGACGAATTCCAAATATGATACTTGATTGCTGACTGGTTGTCATGGGTCAGATTGTCTAGACTAATGTGATATGGACTATGTCGGAAAATGGCACAAATTGCGTAGCAGAGAGCATCAGAGTATGCTCCAACAGAGTAGTTGTACCCAGGACCAGCGGACGGCTGGTAGGCATTGCTTTGTCAGTTGGACCTTAGTGGCGGATGTTAGTGTAGAAGTATCTACCATTGATTAGTTCTGGTATTGAGGAACTTTGTCGGATGCGTTTCTTGTGGCCAAACTTGAGGCTATATATGTTTATTATGATGAGCAACTTGACTCGACGCGTATTTATTTGGCGAGGGTTACTTGGATCGGGTGGCACGCCGCCACAGGTATGGTATCTAGATCGGGTGGCACGCCGCCACGGGTATGTCATTGGGGCGGGTTGCACGCCGCAACAGAATGTTGTGAAAATATAGTTAGTTATATGCTACCTGGTATACAATACTTCTTCACTTCTGAGGAAAAAGTCCGTTTTGAGTATCGCTTGGCAAATGACACGTCGGTTGTGTCCTTTAAGGATTTGATAGCATACGTTAATTGTTTCACCGTGGGTGAGGTTGATTGCTTGGGTTCAAGACCTAGATATGTGCGTGGCTAACCGTTTTAAGCTTAGTGGCTTGAGGTGTTTCATAAGTAATAACGTTGGGATAGAATCACGAATCGTGGCAAGGCCACGTGATGTTATGACCTCTCGAGGAGGATTCAGGTACTCTAATTCTATAATGCGAGACGCGATCTCGCTTCTATGTTATGATGTCACAGAGGAATTGAATTGCAGCTCTTTTGCTGGAGACATTTGTCATGAATTGAGCTGTCATGATTCGAGTGTGTGCATACGTTTCTATTGGAGCCTATGTTGTGCTCGTCGTGGCTTAGGCCGGTGTTGAGGTGTTTATCACCAGTGCGGTGTGTTATAATCGAAATGACCGTTGGAGTCATTAATGAATACGAGCATATTGGATCTTGGCTTGTTAGAAAGGTAAAAATCGAGGTTTGGCTCCGAAACCTATCGTGGTATAGTTTTAAAAAGGGAAATAGATTCACGAATGGTTAACCTGAGAGATGGGTATATCGCGTGCTTCAGCTGCCGTGGGCATGATATGGAGGTGTTGGAATAAGACTCTATCTAATGAAAGAGGTTTCAGCTAGTATTTGGTTATTGTGGCCTGTTGTTGTGATTAGAGACTATCGTCTCGAGTGATGGGGTTGCCGATACATCATATGATCTCACCCGGAGTAGTGAATGTGGGTTATTGCAGTGGATTCGAGTGTATCCTGAGTATAGGCATATGATTTCAGAAAGTGCAATGCGATTTATGGTTCCAGATGGTCTGTGAAATTTTGACTATATGGTGTTTTCGGACTTATGTGAGACAGGGTGACGTATGATCGCCCGAATATATGCTTGGTAAGGTCATTCAGCTATGGGGTTGCTTCTAGTACAACTCTGAGTACGCTCGAGGACGAGCGATTGTTTAAGTTGGGGAGAATGTAACGACCCGGCCCGTCGTTACGGGAATTTACCACTCCGTCATGTTGCAATTACATGTTTTATGCTTTTATATCAGTGTTAGAGCCTATCGGGTGAGTTAGGAGTGAATTGAATTGAAAATGAAGCAAATAGCATGTTTGAAAGAAGTTTGAATATGGAAAGTCAACCTAGAGTTGACTATCGAGTTAGAGTGCTTGGAATCAGATTCTGATGATTCGACTAGTTTCGGGGAGTCATTTATGACTTAGGAGAGCAATCGGAATTGAATTTGGAGGCCCGGTGTAGAAATAAGCTTGAATTGGCGAAGGTTGAATTTTGGCGAAAACCGGATGGTAGGTGATATTTTGATCCGGGGGTCGGAATGGAATTCCGACAATTTCTGTAGCTTCGTTATGTGATTTTGGATATGTCTGCAAATTTTCAGGTCATTCGGACATCGTTCGATCGGGTTTTGGATTGAATGTTAGTTTTGAAAGTTTTGAATAAACTTAGGCTTGAATTCGTGTGTAAATGGTGATTTTGATGTTTAGTATGGTGTTTTTATGATTGGAACAAGTTCGTATCGTGTTTTGGAGTATGTTGGTGGTTTTCGTTGGGGTCCCGGGGGTCTCGAGATGAATTCGGGGGTCCAAACGGACCATTCTTAGCCAAAGAAGAGAGCTGGTTTGCTGTCATAAGTGCAGCAGAAATTTACTCTCTGCGATCGCACTAGTGAGCATGCGATCGCGTAGAGTAATGGTGAAGGGGGAGAATTTTACCCTTCGCAATCGCAGAGATAGGGACGCGATCGCATAAGGTCAAGAGCAGAAGCAACGCAATCGCAGGGGCACGGACGCGATCGCGTACAGTTAACCGGGTGGCCATCGCGATCGCATGAGCATCTACGCGATCGCGTAGAAGAGAAATGGGGTCCAGGGAAAAATGTGATACGCGATCGCAGGAAAAGGGATGCGATCGCGTGAAGCTGGATGTTTGAACATCGCGATCGCGTGAGGCGAGTCGCGATCGCGTGAGTCCGGAATTTTGAACATCGCGATCGCGTGAGGCGAGTCGCGATCGCGTAAGGTTAAATGTTCTGGCAGTGAATTAAATTGCAGAACAGAGAGCTTACAGGTTTACACCCCCAAAACATAATTTTGAGCCCTAGAGAGAAGAAAACTCGAGGAAATCACTGAGAAGTCATCGGGTATTCGTCGGAGGTAAGATTCTTGACTCAAAAACATCATTTTATGGTAGAGTTAACATCAATCTTCATGAAATTGGGTTGAAATCTTGAAGAAATGTGGCCTAAATATTGAAAACGGGATTTTTGGATTTGGAAGGCCATTTGAACTCCGATTTCGATAAATTTTATATGCACGGACTCGTGGCGAGATAAGGATCGCGTTGGTACTAATTTCGGATTTTTCCGAGCAATGGGTCCGGGGTCGGGTTTTACCAACTTGGTGTATTTATGCGAATTTCATGTAAATTGAAGTGGGTTATGATTCTTTGACCCGTATTTGATATAATTATTGTGATTTGACTAGATTCTACGCACGAGGGAGCTAAATTCAAAGGAAAAGGCATCGCGACGAGTCTACGACCGGCTAGAGGTGAGTAGTTTGTGTATATGGTAGCCTGAGGGTTCGAAACCCCGGCTTAGCACATTGTGACGCTAGTAGGGCATGGCTCGCACACCGTGGCAGGTGCGGGATTGATTGTGACTGGGGATTGAGACTTGGTCCATCCCGGAAATGACTAATATGTTGTTAATGTTGGAAATACACTGTATTTGCTATATTTGTGGGTTGTAAGCCTTGTTTGGGGCCTTGTGCCGATCTGCAGCGTCCTTAGAGGACAATAATTACGTGATAGCTATAATTGCCTAAATCACTAATCTCAGTCCTGGAAATTGAAATCACACTTTTGAAATGCTAAGTCACCGGCTTTTGCAAGTTTAATAAAGTTAAAGTATTTTTCATAAATTATGAATTGAGAACTGGAATTAAGAAAAAATGAACTGTTTTGTGACTTATTGCTTGTTGTGGACTGAGTATGGATCGGGCTGCACGCCGCAGTGGTTGATATAAGGATCGGGCTACACGCCGCAGCAGTATTGCGCTTGGGCTGTAGGAGTCCCTCCGGAGTCTGTACACACCCCCAGTGAGCGCCGTCGACGTTAAATTGGATCGGGCTACACGCCGTAGCGGTTATGTGCATTGCATTGCATCTCTATTTGTTGAATTACTCTGTGGTAGCTAAATTGTACTGTTGGTGCTAGTTCGTAGGAGATTCGGACTGTAGTGTAGCTTCATATTGTGGTATTTTGTGGATTTCTTACTGTCAGCTACTTATATATATTTGTTACTCACCGAGTACTTAGTACTCACCCCTACTCCCTGCACCTTTGTGTGCAGATTCAGGTACTCAGGAGGGATAGACGAGCACTCCAGCTTTTATCAGTATTTATCCGAGTTGCTGAGGTAGCTGCTGGCATTCGCAGAACCTGACTTCTCTTCTTATTCTATTTTTCCTTTGTATATAAATTATTCAAACTTTAGTATTTGGTCTAGATGTTGTTATCCGATCTTGTTTAGAGGCTCTAGACTCGTGACCCTAGATCTCTGGGGTGGTTATACAGTTATGCTTTATTGTTGACAAAAATGTTCAGGTAATTGATTTGAGCTTCATGCTCGGGATGAGAGTGTAAATGGTCGGGCTTGCTTAGCAGTTGTGTTGGGCGCCATCACGACCGGGATTGGGGTCGTGACAGCCCACTTCTTGAAAAATTCCAAAAATCATACAAACGGATTCCTTGTCTCTCCACGAGTCCGTACATATAAAGTTTATTGAAAATGGAGTTCAAATGGCCTTTCAAATCCTAAAAATTCATTTTCAAGAACAAAGCCCTAGTTCTTCACAATTTCTACATAATTTCATGAATTTGAATGTTGATTCTTCCATAAAATAATATTTTCTAGTCAAGAGACTTACCTCCAGGCAATACCTATTGAAAATCCTTTTCAAATCGCTCAAAAAGCTCTCTTGGCGGAGTAAAAATGGTGAAAATATTATGTGGGCCGCGATTGAAATTTTAACCCTTAAACTGTTCTGTCCAGGAGTCTCCTTCTATGCGATCGCATTAATACCATTGCGATCACATAGACAAAAATAATCCAGGCCCTGAAATCCTTTTATGCGATCGCAACAGTCACCCTGCGATCGCATTTCACTAAAATGCCACACAGTGTGATCGCAACCCTCAGCAATGTGATCGTATCGAACAATCTCACACCCCCCTCCTGAACCTTCTAGGCGATTGCATGACACCCTCTGTGATCGCATAGAGCAAATATGTTCTGCAGCATTAAACATGCTAAAAGTTTTCCGTTGGCCATCTGAATTTACCCCGAGGCCCTCAGGACCTCAACCAAATACACAAATATGTTCTATTACTTCATTCAAACTTTCTCGTAACATAAAAACACTATAATAAACATCAAAATTATCAAATTACCACGGATTCAAGCCTAAGTTAAACTAAAACTTCTGAAACTTGCATTTGATCTAAAACCCGACCTAAACACCTCTGAATGACCTGAAATTTTGCATGCATGTCCAAAATCACCTAACGGAGCTACTGCAACTCTCGGAGTTCCATTCCGACCCTCGGATCAAAATCTCACCTACCATCCGAAATTCGCCAAAATCCATCCTTAGCCAACTCAAGCCTAATTCTACACTGGACCTCCAAATTGAATTCCGATTGCTCTTCTAAATCATAAATCATCCCCCGAAACTAGTCGAATTATCAAAAATCTATTCCGAACCTTCTAACTCATAAGTCAACCTTAAGTTGTCTTTTCCAAACTAACCTTCTCATAAAGAGACCAATTACCTCATTTCTAAACAAACTCTATCTGAATTACTTTAAATTTTCCAAACACATATAATGAAAAATATAGAATCATAAAATGGGGAAAACGGGACGATAACTCTCGTAACGATGGTCGGATCGTTACACATAGCTATCTACGTCTCATACTTCTATTGATCCTGGTGTACCGCATGAGTTGTATGAGATGTTGGTTCATGCCGAGGCTCAACTTGACGTGTATAAGTCTTTGAAGGCCATTGGGAAAGTTTCCAAAGCAGAACCCAAGGGCATCCATGTCAAGGCCTTTGTGGCCTGTGAAGCTTGTGGTTACGCCCCTGATATGCATGGCGAAGATGAGGATGATGACGATGCGGATAGGCTTGCCCCTGATACGCTTGTTGTACTTAATTTTTATTTTGCTTTACTATTTTTGGGAGGGCGTCTTTGAGTCTTTTGTAAAAAGTAGTGTAATTCGACAGTTAAAATGGAACAATTCCATTTTGCTATGTATTTTTTGTTTTTCTTTCTCTTTTCTTTTTGCTATTTGGGAAAGTCCCTGATTTTTTTATGAGATAGATGTTTGACACGGTCAAACACTGAATAATTCGAGCGAGGTGGAAATTAAGTAGTTCAAGTGAGGTCGAATGTAGGATAATTCGAGTGAGGTCGAATGTAAAGTAATTCGAGCAAGTTGAATGTTAAGTAATTCGAGTGAGGTTGAATGTAAAGTAATTTGAGCAAGTTGAATGTCGAATAATTTGAGAGAGGGCCTTCGTGCTTTTAATATAACTAGTCTTAGGGTACGCGCTTTGCGCATGTATTCTATATTCATGAATATACGATTTTGAAAAAAAATCTCTCTCTATCTTTCTTATATATACTACATAATATGTTTGGGTTGTATAATAAAAATAAAATAAAAAAGTATTATATCATCACATAAGTCCTCGAATGCCTTTTTTTTTAAATTATTTTCTCGTTTGCCTATGCCGATAGTGAGTTAATATTTCACAAGAAATAATGTATAAGAATATATGGAGCTGTCATTCTTTATAATGAACTAATGATATAATAATTTTTATTGGAATTTTCAACCAAAATAGAAGACAATATATCTTGATATTCTCGATCATTCTTTGATCCAAAGAAAAATAAATAAAACGAGTGCAACTTAGTTCGTTGATATTCAATTTTCACGATTGTTATTGGACCTTGATAAATAATTAATTGAATTTAAATTTTGATTTTATTCTATGGATATGAACGTGGTTAACGATTATTTTACGCAATGCAGATAAGAAAATAATTCATATAAGTTAAAAATTTATTTAATTTTGAATTCCTAAATATTAGAACTCCCTCCGAATAATTCAAATAGATAAAGATTAATAGCAAACTGTTAGTTAATTTTAAGGTTTTAGTGTTAAAAATATGATTGAATAATAATAATAAGTATATCTTACATAAAATATAATTTACATGTTATCCATCATTAATGATTAAATAGTTTTATTAGAAATAACAAATTTATAAGTCAGCTTAAACTCTTTGTGCACATATAAAAAAAAATTAGATTAACACTACTCACATGATCTAAAAATATAATAGACAAAAATAAATTTTGAAAACATGCTAATGATCCCTACGTGTTCAATCCTAAAAATTTAAAACGAAGACAACAACTTGCAAAAAAACTTTGTTACAATTCTAGATGTGTTTAAAACTTATAAACATGAAAGAGCCAAACTTGAGGAAAATAGTTGTACGATTTAAATAAGGAAAGAATATTTATAAGTAAAATTTTACTAAATTTAGATTCCTAAATATTAGGAGTTTCTAAATAGTTTAAATAAAAAAGTATTTAAAAAATTAAATTTAGCCTATTTTAAAGTTATAAATATTAGGTAAATAATTAGATTATAATTATAATTTTACCCAATATAAAGTCTATTTTTAAAGCGTAAAAATATTTCGCTAAAGGCCTTTACGCTTTTGATATAGTATAGGCTGATACAATTAAATATATAACATAGAAATACTTTATCCAAAGTTTTTCACAAAAAAAATTAAAAATCTGAATCTTTTGAACTTACAGAAATGAAAAGTTTGGCCTTATAACTCATAATTAAGATAAATGATAAGCGATATATAAAATTCAAAAATCACTAATCTTAATATTTTACAATAAATAATTAAATATATAAATAATATAGGAAATTATCATTTGTTCGAGTAATTGAAAACAAATATATAATGGCAATTCATTGAGAACAAAACTTGTCTAAAGTTAAATATATATAATGGCAAGCTTCAACCTATTGTAAACCTTATGTTGTCTTTTTTCTCAAAAAAGGAAATATTTAGTTTTGATTCTTAATGCTAGTAGTATATGTGAGTTTTAACTGCTAAATATTAGAACTAATTAAGTGTAAGTTTAAATATGGAAAGATTTAATGTGCAAAATTTTAATTAATTATAAAGTGCTAAAATTAGAAAAATAATAAAATGATTATTTTGTCTTATATAAAGTTAATTTTTAAAGGATAAAAAAGACGAACGATATTTCGCTAAGGGCCTTCGTGCTTATATATATATCTTTTACTATTTCACTCCTAAATACTAAGACTTGTATTACACAACATGAATCTGATACTCTTATATTATTAATTGGGAAACATTGATATGATCATTCACTTTCACTGGCCATTGCAGGTGTACCTAAAACATGCATAAGAGTTTACAAGTTATCAAAGTAACTAATTCAATAATTAATTATTTTTATGATATAAGAAAGATTGTTTACCTGAACGAAGGTAATTGTAGAAATCTGAGTAATTCAAGCATGGAAATTGCAAATAACACAATTATAAATCATGTAGTATTAATATTACATATAACTGAAAGAGATAGCTTTTTTTTAAACAAACAACATGAGCTGGCATATCAATATATATTATTAATTATACAACAAAAGAAAAACAATACTAATATATAAGTAATAAGACTTAGATCGAATGTCTAACCGATATTTTATAATGAATTGCTATTTTTCAATGTAACGATCCGGCCGGTCGTTTTAGAAAATTACGCCCCAATCCCCAATTTAATTGTTTCCCTAAGATCATTTCTGCTATTGTGGTTTGTCGGGAGAGTCGGTTCTGAAATTTGAAGCATTTTGGGACACTTAGTCCCTAAATGAGAGCTTTAAAGTTAGAAAATAGTCCGTAGCCGGAACAGTGTTAAGACGACATCGGAACGGAAATCTGATGGTTCCATTAGCTCCGTTAGGAGATTTCGAGGTTGGGAGCGCGTTTGGAATGTATTTTGGAGGTCCGTAGCTCAATTAGGCTTGAAATGCCGAAGTTTGAAATTTTGGCGAATCCGAACGATAGGTGAGATTTTGATCCGAGGGTCAGAATGGAATTCCGACAATTCCTGTAGCTTCGTTATGTGATTTTGGATATGTCAGCAAATTCTCAGGTCATTCGGACGTTGTTTGGTTGGGTTTTAGATCGAATGTGCAATTCGGAAAGTTTTAAGAAATTTTGGCTTGAATTCGATGTGAATTATGGGTTTTGATGTTGTTAGACGTGTTTTTATGATTGGAATAAGTTCGTATCATGTTTTGGAGTAGGTTGGTGGTTTTCGTTGGGGTCCCGGGGGCCTTGGGATGAATTCGGGGGTCCAAACGGACCATTTTGGTGCCAATTGCACTACTGGTTCTGCTTCAATATTGCAGAGAATTTTTGTGATTCGCGATCGCGAAGCTGCTCATGCGATCGCGTAAGAGGAAATTATTGGGCTATGTGATCGCGAGGGGGAGTCTACGATCGCGTAGGGTGAATTTGGGAAGCTCTGCGATCGTGAGGTTGAGTCTGCGATCGCGTAGGGTAGCGGAGTGAGAACTGAGAGTTGTTCTTCGCGATCGCGACGCGAGGGATGCGATCGCGTAGGGTGTTAATCGAAAACAGTGCGATCGCGGTCGAGGTGATGCGATCGCGTTGAATGGCTAGGTTGATCACTGCGATCGCGTACAGGACCACGCGATCGCGTAAAGGAAAATAGGCCGCCCATGATTTTGTGCATCGCGATCACTAGCCCAGTGCTGCGATCGCGTAGAGTAAATTGGCCCGGCAGTGACTTTAAGTCCAGAACATTTCAGTTGCGGCCTAACACAAAACTGCCATTGTTAAGCTCCAAGAGAGGAAATTGAAGGGGAAACACTGGGATATCGTCGGGAAATCATCGGGGGTAAGTTTCTTAACCTTAATTTGTTGGTTTATCATGAAATCCGTGATTATTTCACTGAAAATGGAAGATTAAATGTGGGTTTGATCCCTAGGCCTAAATTTTAGAAAACCTTTGATTTGAATGGGCAAACGAAGTCCGATTTCGATAAATTTTATATGCACGGACTTGTATTGAGATAAAGAACCCGAATATATAACTTTTGTAATTTTTCGAGAAGCGTACCGAAAGTCGGGTTTTGGCAACTTGTGGGTTTTGGTGTATTTTGAATTGTTTTGATTGGGTAATGCCCAATTGGCCTATTTTGATGTGATTCCATTGATTTTTATCAGATACTACACCTATGGAGGCCGACATTCGCGGCAAGAGAGTTGTCTCTTAGTGGTTTGTACCGGAGTTGAGGTAAGTGGCTTGTCTAACCTCGTGTGGGGGAACCTTTACCCCTAGGATGTTATGTGATAGTTTAAATGCCTTGTACGCGAGGTGACGGGCGTGTACATGCGCTAGTTTTTGTAACTCACTTTACTTGAATTGTCCAATTCGTGATATTCATGTTCTTAGTTTATTAAGTTGTGATATTTACCTGGTATTCGTTAGGGAAGCATGATTAGGTAGAATTTATCTGTCTAATTGCCTAACTGTCCTACTTGAACTTCTTGATAATTGTTCGCACTAGTCCTCGGTAAAGTTGTAGTTAAGCATATTATGTTTTCTGTGTGCGTTTTCTTTATTTGTGGTGTTGGTGGACTGCGGGTTCAATTCTCGGAGATCCCAGGGCTGTGGGTTCGATTCCCAGAGACCCGGATTGCTATTGTTTGTGGACTGCGGGTTCAATTCCCGGAGATCCAAGGGCTGCGGGTTCGATTCCCGGAGACCCGGAGTTTATTGATATATGACTGGTAGGGACTGCGGGTTCGATTCCTGGAGATCCTGAGTTATTGGTAGGGACTGCGAGTTCGATTCCCGGAGATCCCGAGTTATTGGTAGGGACTGCGGGTTTGATTCCTGAGATCCCGAGTTATTGGTAGGGACCGCATGTTCGATTCCCGAGATCCCGAGTTATTGGTAGGCACCGCGGGTTCAATTCCCGAAGATCCCGAGTTATTAGTAGGGACTGCGGGTTCGATTCCCGGAGATCCTGAGTTATTGGTAGGGACTGCGGGTTCGATTCCCGGAGATCCTGAGTTATTGGTAGGGACTGCGGGTTCGATTCCCGGAGATCCTGAGTTATTGATTGAGTTGTTACTTGCTGTTATTTAATTGTAGACGGTTGCAGTAATCATTTTATTGTTGTATTTCCAAAGTTATTATCATCTAAACTGCTTATTATTGTTATTATCATTTTGTAATTGTTTTCTCTCAGTAGGGCCCTGACCTTCCTCGTCACTACTCCATCGAGGTTAGGCTTGGCACTTACTGAGTACCGCCGTGGTGTACTCATGCTACTCTTCTGCACACTTTTGTTGTGCAGATCCAGGTACATCAGGACAGGCTCATACTAGGTGATTCGGCAGCTCTTTGGGAGACCTCGAGGTATGATCTGCTACGTCCGCGGATCCGGAGGCCCTCCTTCTATTCTGATAGTATTAGCGGACATTTTTCCTTCATTTCATTGTTAGATACTCTTTACACATAGAGCCACAGTTGTATACTCTCTTTTAGTCCGTGTTACCCGTGGGATTTAAGATCTTGGTGGTGTTTTATACAGTGTGTTTGACGGTCGTTACATTTCTTCTTATACTATTTTTCCGCTATTTCTTATTTAATGTTCATAACTTGTATATTCCGCAACATGTTAGGCTTACCTAGTCGTGGGGACTGGGTGCCATCACGACATGTTCACGATTGGTGAACTAGGGTCGTGACAAGTTGGTATCAGAGCTCTAGGTTTGTAGGAGTCACGGGACACAGACCGGTTACTTAGATTCTCACTGATCGATACGGAGACGTCTGTATTTATCTACGAGGGGCTATGTAACTATTTAGGAAACTCTTCAATTCTTTGAATTCCTTATCGTGCGCCATTTATTCAGTTGGAACCTATGTCATATGTTCTTTTGCATCCACTCGTGTATTGAAATTTCGCGCTCGGTATCAAGTATGCGCCGACGGTTTGTGATGCTGCAGAGGGATTTCAAGGGAGTCAAGAATTTACTCAATCATTGTTACCGCGTGTCATCCATATCGATAATGCAAGAGAATTGAGAGATCTTCAATTGTGCACATGGGAGTGCACTAGGTTCTGACATTCGGTTGATAAGTACGGTCTTGAGAAGGTTTACTTAACTGCCTAATCGTCACAATAATGGTAGAATCGCAAGGTGGATGTAGATCTAAAGATAGTTGGTGGTAATAAAGACTATATAGTTCATATGAGATATCTATTTAGCAAAGGATTTAGCCAACAGAGATACTGGGGGAAATGCGTTTAACTGTCTTAAGAAGGACATGTACCAAACGAATATCTTGGGTTGTCTTATGATGAAGACGTACAACTGATAAAGGCTAATGTCATGGATTAGCAAGATGTATCTTATGGCTTCGTGCCAAGTGAAAGGATTTCACTATCAACGATCAAATTATGGGTCATGTGTCATATCAGATTTGGCCTGCAATGTATTTAAGTGCTATTCAAAAGTTCTATAAAACTTGCTGATGAGTAAGAGTTGAGTTTTGTATGGTATGACGTTGGGACTTTTGATGTTCCTATGTCCATAATAATTCTACATTTCATTATCAGTGGGAAAAACTTCGACAAAGGCTACATGGTGCTTCGTAGGTATCAGAATCACAGAATGTCTTAAGCTGTCGTGGTAAAGAATGCTCGATGCATGGAGCGGGAAAATGTTTGGTTGTATTTGGGATGAGGTCATACCCTATGGTGTCAGAGTGCTGATAGAGAACAAGTGGTTATGTTCGTCGGATCAAGTGAATTGTAGTTGAATAAGAGTAAATGATTTGATAGAATGGTTCTAATGTGTTCGAGAGTTGTGTAATAGTGTCCTTGAGCTAAGTGGGGGAGTCCCACCGCTCACGATTGGGTCGCATGGTTAATTACCTGCGTGAATTCTGGGTATTAGCATTAATGGGCTATTGCAGCTACTGAAAAGGACCATGAGTGGTAATTGAGTATATGAATTGTTGAATGCATGTTATGGTTAGCCTTACTGGCTCATGTTCAAACTTGAGGGAAAATTCGTGATTTATGCCTCGTATAGGTGCATGCTTCGAGGGAAGTGATCCCATTGGGTGCTTTATTGAGAGGGTATTCATATGTTATAAAATTGAGTAGAGTTGGTTGCATATTGGGACAAGTCAGGGCTGGATGGCTCTCAATAGAGGTCCTAGTGAATTCAAGAGGTAAAGTGTGGTGCCTGATAATACTGAGACTACAAGTACAGTTGGGAGTCAAATTTTTGAAGCAACTTACGAAGAAGGGCACAACACGTTCTATGATGTTTTGACTTGTGGTGTAGTATTTGAGAGACATGAAATGGCCGTCGTTCTGGAGATAGCATGGCCTTATGATTTAAGTTCACTCGGGGTGAGTGCGGTTGGAATAAGTTAGGTATTGAAGGGAGATATTAACATTTCTAAGGCAAACCAGGATAAACTGGAAGGAAGTAGATTGATTAGCCATAGTTGAGTTGGCATATTGATGTCAATGATCGGTTCATGCAACGTGATCGAGTTATGCATGTGATTGTGGCGGTGCATTTGAGGCTTGTCGGCCGCAGTGATTGATGGCAATCTTAAGTATTCTTCTGTTAGGGCCTGTTATGAGTAGGCGGACCTTGGAAAGGGTTATGGTGGCTTGGACCACTACTTAGAGATTGGCATATTCAACGGTTATGAGCCTGTGTGTTGCTATAGTTCTCTTGAAATGAGTTAAATGGAAAGTCTTATGTGATGAAGTATTAGCCTATCGTCAGTTCTAGAGTTGTAATGGAAATCGTGTCTATCGTATATCGGCACGTGAGGTGCAGTGAGTGGTATGGAATTTGAAGTAAGAACCAAGGTCGCAGTTTGGTCAATGAATGTGATATAAAGAGCTCGGATCAGCATGAAAGGAGTTTCAATGTTTGAGTAAGATGGGTATTAACGTCAGTATCACTTGAGATCAGTGTTCTGTGGGAAAGGCTTTGCATCCCGGTTAAGGACTCCTGATCGCTTCACTGTTAGTGCAGCCGGTGGTTTGAATACATAGGAACGTTTAAGTATTCGGAAGATGGTGGGAGCTTGTCCCACAAGAAGATTGTATAAGTATGACATGTAGTCACTTGATTGGTTAGAAATTTAAACCAAGTATGAGGATTTTGGTGATATCATCCATTTGAGAACTTATGCCTGGAAGGCACTCTGTTTATTGGGTTATAGACCTGTGAAATACTATTGACTTAGCTTGGCACGACCAGGATAGACTTAAGGTCGGTGGATAGATTTAAATGTGAAAGTGAGCCTTGCATCAGGCCGGTTATGTTTCTTCCAGCAATGCGCCCTTTATGGAGGGATAGTTGCGGTCTTATTTCGCGGTTAGTTAATTCATGTAAAGATATATTGCGCCGTATGAGTGTGAGACGGCTTGGTAAGTTCCTTATGTGTTGAGGTTCCGCTCAGCGGTGATGTTATATGAGCATGATGGCTCTCGAGACTCAGATCTTATATCGCACCTCAGTTGCGCTTGAGTTTGTAGCCTATAGCGCTATATATTTCATCGCGTCTGATATCATGCACCTTAGTGTGCTTATGATCGATATTCCGTATTTTTATGTGACGAGCTATTCTGCTCGACATATGACTCCTTGTGTGAGTTTTATATTGTTGGGATCGGGTGGCACGCCGCCATGGTTATATTGTTGGGATCGGGTGGCACGCCGCCGTGGTTATATTGTTAGGATCGGGTGGCACGCCGCCATGGTTATATTGTTGGGATTGGGTGGCACGCCGCCATGGTCATATTGTTGGGATCAGGTTGCACGCCGCAATAATGGGATGCCTATTTCAGTGTCTATAATTGCTTTTATGTGTTCTGTTTCCTATTTTCTGAGGAGGTCCATGTTTAGGTGAGAGTTGAATAGTTCTCTCTAGTGTTCGCCTTCCTTTGTATCACGTACGTATTAGTGGATTGCTAGCACATTGTGTCATCTTGTGGGACTTTTGATTATGTCCGATGTGGCTTATCGCCTGAGCAGTTCGTACTGGGTGAGATGAGATTATGTGATTTGGGGTCAGTGCAAATTGATTATATGAAGTATATTATAGACGAAAGGATCATCCTCTGGTTTAGGACGAGGTAATGGATCTTGTCGAGAGTATATACCCGATGAATTGTTGATTCAGTAGTTGGTTATGGATATCGACACATCTCTTCCATCGTGTCAGTATTGTAAAGGTTGGAATGAGACTTATGTAGATCACGAGGTATCATGGGAGCATCTGATTCGTTGAATTTTTTGGCTAATTTGATCATAAAATATTATCGTGGTCCTGTGGATTTTGTGTTGCAAGGTAAGAATCCAGCAAGGTTATGCAGTCATGTTTGAGGACGGCGTTTGAGGAATATTGAGTGATCTCTTGATGAAAACAAGCATGACACAGAATTTCCGGATGTTGGAATTAGGCTCTAAGACTTAATTGTTTAAACAAGAGAGAATACTTTCAGATATATCAGGCTAATGTGCTCAGCTGAGTCCTAGATTTATTGGCCCTATTGAGATTTTGAGGCATGTTGGGGAGGTTGCTTATGAGTTGGCCTTACCTCCCAGCCTAGCCGGAGTCCATCCCGTATTTCATGTCTCTATGCTTTGGCGATACCATGGTGACCCGTCACATGGGTTGGATCTCACTTTTGTTCAGCTAGAAGAGGATCTGTCGTATGTTGAGGAGCCAGTGGCCATATTAGATAGGCAAGTCAGGGAGCTAAGGTCAAAGGACATCACTTCAGTAAAGGTGCAGTGACGGGGTCAGCCGGTCGAGGGGGCAACTTGGGAGACCGATTAGGATATGCGCAGCCAGTACCCCCATCTTTTCACCACTCCAGGTGTGTTTTCTATGCTCGTTCGATGACGAATGAATCTTTAAGTGTGGGAAGATGTAACAATCCGGCCGGTCGTTTTAGAAAATTATGCCCCAATCCCCAATTTAACTGTTTCCCTAAGTTCATTTCTGCTATTGTGGTTTGCCGGGAGAGTCGGTTCGAAATTTGGAGCATTTTGGGACACTTAGTCCCTAAATGAGAGCTTTAAAGTTAGAAAATGGTTCGTAGCCGGAATAGTGTTAAGACGACCTCGGAACGGAAATCCGATGGTTCCATTAGCTCCGTTAGGAGATTTTGGGGTTGGGAGCGTGTTCGGAATGTATTTTGGAGGTCCGTAGCTCAATTAGGCTTGAAATGCCGAAGTTTGAAATTTTGGCGAATCCGAACGATAGGTGAGATTTTGATCCGAGGGTCGGAATGGAATTCGAGAATTCCTGTAGCTTCGTTATGTGATTTTGAATATGTCCTCAAATTTTCAGGTCATTCGGACATCGTTTGGTTGGGTTTTAGATCGAATGTGCAATTCAGAAAGTTTTAAGAAATGTAGGCTTGAGTTTGATGTGAATTATGGGTTTTGATATTGTTAGACGTGTTTTTATGATTGGAATAAGTTCGTATCATGTTTTGGAGTAGGTTGGTGGTTTTCGTTGGGGTCCCGGGGGCCTCGGGATGAATTCGGGGGTCCAAACGGACCATTTTGGTGCCAATTGCACCGCTGGTTCTGCTGCAATATTGCAGAGAATTTTTGTGCTTCGCGATCGCGAAGCTGCTCATGCGATCGCGTAAGAGGAAATTATTGGGATCTGCGATCGCGAGGGGGAGTCCGCGATCGCGTAGGGTGAATTTGGGAAGCTCTGCGATCGCGAGGATGAGTCTGCGATCGCGTAGGGTAGCGGAGTGAGAACTGGGAGTTGTTCTTCGCGATCGCGACGCGAGGGATGCGATTGCATAGGGTGTTAATCGAAAACAGTGCGATTGCGGTCGAGGTGATGCGATCGCGTTGAATGGCCAGGTTGATCACTGCGATCGCGTCCAGGACTACGTGATCGCGTAGAGGAAAATAGGCCGCCAATGATTTTGTGCATCGCGATCGCAAGCCCAGTGCTGCGATCGCGTAGAGTAAATTGGCCTGGCAGTGACTTTAAGTCCAGAACATTTCAGTTGCGACCTAACACACAAAAACCGCCATTGTTGGGCTCCAAGAGAGGAAATTGAAGGGGAAACGCTGGGATATCATCGGGGGTAAGTTTCTTGACCTTAATTCATTGGTTTATCATGAAATCCGTGATTATTTCACTGAAAATGGAAGATTAAAGGTGGGTTTGAACCCTAGGCCTAAATTTTAGAAAACCTTTGATTTGAATGGGCAAACGAAGTCTGATTTCGATAAAGTTTATATGCACGGACTCGTATTGAGATAAAGAACCCGAATATATAACTTTCGTAATTTTTTGAGAAGCGTACCGAAAGTCGGGTTTTGGCAACTTGTGGGTTTTGGTGTATTTTGAATTGTTTTGATTGGGTAATGCCCAATTGGCCTATTTTGATGTGATTCCATTAATTTTTATCAGATACTACACCTGTGGAGGCCGACATTCGCGGCAAGAGAGTTGTCTCTTAGCGGTTTTGTACCGGAGTCGAGGTAAGTGGCTTGTCTAACCTCGTGTGGGGGAACCTTTACCCCTAAGATATTATGTGATAGTTTAAATGCCTTGTACGTGAGGTGACGGGCGTGTACATGTGCTAGTTTTTGTAACTCACTTTATTTGAATTGTCCAATTCGTGATATTCCTGTTCTTAGTTTATTAAGTTGTGATATTTACCTGGTATTCGTTAGGAAAGCATGATTAGGTAGAATTTATCTGTCTAATTGCCTAACTGTCCTACTTGAACTTCTTGATAATTGTTGGCACTAGTCCTCGGTGAAGTTGTAGTTAAGCATATTATGTTTTCTGTGTGCGTTTTCTTTATTTGTGGTGTTGGTGGACTGCGGGTTCAATTCCTGGAGATCCTAGGGCTGTGGGTTCAATTCCCAAAGACCCGGATTGCTATTGTTTGTGGACTGCGGGTTCAATTCCCGGAGATCCAAGGGCTGCGGGTTCGATTTCCGGAGACCCGGAGTTTATTGATATATTATTGGTAGGGACTGCGGGTTCGATTCCCGGAGATCCTGAGTTATTGGTAGGGATTGCGGGTTCGATTCCTGAGATCCCGAGTTATTGGTAGGGACTGCGGGTTCGATTCCCGAGATCCCGAGTTATCGGTAGGACCGCGGGTTCGATTCCCGAGATCCCGAGTTATTGGTAGGATCGCGGGTTTGATTCCCGAGATCCCGAGTTATCGGTAGGGGATCGCGGTTCGATTCCCGAGATCCCGAGTTATTGGTAGGATTGCGAGTTCGATTCCCGGAGATCTCGAGTTATTGGTAGTGGACCGCGGGTTCGATTCCCGCAGATCCCGAGTTATTGATTGAGTTGTTACTTGTCGTTATTTAATTATAAACGGTTGTAGTAATCATTTTATTGTTGTATTTCCAAAGTTATTTTCATCTAAACTGCTTATTATTGTTATTATCATTTTGTAATTGTTTTCTCTCAGTAGGGCCCCGACCTTCCTCGTCACTACTCCATCGAGGTTAGGCTTGGCACTTACTGAGTACCGCCGTGGTGTACTCATGCTACTCTTCTGCACACTTTTGTTGTGCAGATCCAGGTACGTCAGGACAGACTCATACTAGGTGATTCAGCAGCTCTTTAGGAGACCTCGAGGTATGATCTGCTACGTCCGCGGATCCGGAGGTTTTCCTTCTATTCTGATAGTATTAGCGGACATTTTTCCTTCATTTCGTTGTTAGATACTCTTTACACATAGAGCCACGATTGTATACTCTCTTTTAGTCCGTGTTACCCGTGGGATTCCGGATCTTGGTGGTGTTTTATACAGTGTGTTTGACGGATGTATGTGCCAAGCGGCACGGATTACATTTCTTCTTATACTATTTTTCCGCTATTTCTTATTTAATGTTCATAACTTGTATATTCCACAACGTGTTAGGCTTACCTAGTCGTGGGGACTGGGTTCCATCACGACATGTTCACGATTGGTGAACTAGGGTCGTGACATTAAATAACCTATTAAAATTGAGATTTGAAATTAGCCAAGTCCAAAACATGAAACAAAATATTATATAATAAGAATTTCGTGATGCAACACTAAAGATAATTTGTTGATGCAACACTAAAAATTGGTGCATGCAAACGTGCTTGTAAAGTATGAAGTAGCAAAAAATATTGATATTAATAAAAGAAACAAAATCTAAAATCGCGTTGTTGGAATAGGGTTAAGTTTAACGTTTAAATTATAAATTTTGGCTTTTTTTATAGAAGTATTATGGTAGACAATTTGACATTTAAAAAGAATTATATAAAGTAAATTTGTATGCGTGTCAAAAAGACAAGAAAAAGTTACCAACTAATAAAGACTTCTACCAAAATATAAGTCATAACGTGAAGGAATTTAACCATGTTCGAACTTTCCTTGTGTAACCAACGTGAAGAAACTTTTACCAAATAATTAAGGCACATTTAATACTCCAACTTCCCTTGTGTCCCAAGTCCCAACTTCTACCAAATGTAAAACTTTTCTTGTGTAACAGTCGTGAAGAAAACTGTTATCAAATAATTAAGGCAAACATAATGTCACGATCCCAAAATCCAATCGTGATGGCGCCTAGCATATTGCTAGGCCAGCCTGACCAATTACACACAACACCGAGCTACCAGCTCACAATTTTGCTTTTAAAATCAATAATAACAAGATATAATGCGTAGTTTAACCGGGATAATGAAAAATATTCCAATATCAACACAACACATCCCAAGACCTAGGGTCACGAGTCGAGAGCCTCTACTGAGTAACATAATACCAATAATAGTATATACTGAATATGTCTGAAATGTGGAAATGTCTAAACATAAGAAAGTAAGTGGAGTGTCAGGTCCTGCGGACGCCAGGCAGCTACCTCGACGATCCAAAATGGAGCTCTAGATCAGCACCAAGCTCAGCTAAGCTTCCAAGTACCTGAATCTGCACACATGGTGTAGGGAGTCGAGTGAGTACTTCTAACTCAGCGGTAATAAAAATCTCATGCTATAATCATACAAAATCATCTTTTAAACTGAAGCACACTTTTAGGGTATTCCTTTTTAACATATATGTGTAGATTATTTAGAAATATCTTTTTAACCTCTATTCCTTTCATTATTGACGGATCAAACCTGGGTACAACCTCAAACAGTGCAAGTCTGCACTCAAATCAGCCCCTTAGGCTCAGCACTCCTTAACAATTTCCACCAGGGTATCTGGTCAATAAGGCGGATAACACATGTATGCCAGTAATGAATGAGTGTTAAATCTCATGCCACGTAGTACAGTAAAGCTAATGTATGTATGCAATGCATATGACACTGTGGCGTACAGCCCGATCCATGCAAAGGTGCCCGTGCTCACTGTGGTGGTTCAGACTCTGGAGGGGATCCTACAGCTCAAACGCAATATCAATATCACCCCTGCTGCGGCGTGTAGCCCGATCCATGCATAGTCATGAATTCATATAAGCCCTTTGGGCAACAGTATCATAACATCTCACAGCTAAAATCTCATTAATGCCTCATTTATGTTTTCAAATCTTATAAAAATGCTGAGTAGCAAAATACTATTTTAAAACCTTAAACTGAGATGTAAATATGCATAGTATTTCCAAAATAGTGATACCAATCCCTAAAGGATTCAAATATTTGGTACGAAGCGCAAAATATGATAATCAGTCCGATTCATGATAATTAATATCTTTATTAGGGTGTCAATTTAATTTCAAGCAATTATGTAGTATTATTTATTAAGCAGAACAGATCAAGTCACAATCCCCAATGGTGCTCTACCTCACGCCCGTTATCCGGCGTGCAAGTCACCTCAATACAATAATATGATGTGCAAGTCCGGGGTCTACAAACCCTCAGGACATTATTTACATGTATTACCCACCTCGAACCGGCGATAATTCTAGCCCGCGATGCCTTTGCTCCTCAAACTGGCCTCCACGCACGTCCAATCTATCCAAATTCATAAGTAATATATCATAATATGCTAATGGGACATAACCCAATCGAAAGAACTCGAAAAAATACACAAAAACACGAAATTGGCAAAACCTGAGCCCCGGGCCCACGTCTTGAAAAAATAATGAAATTTACATTTTCGGAATCCTCGTCTCGCCACGAGACCATACATACCAAGAACTCCCAATTCCGATATCGTTTGGTCCTTCAAATCATCATTTTTCATTTTGGGAGATTTTACCACTTTTCTTCCCAAATTCCATCCCAAATCACAAATTAAATGATGGATTCAATGATATATTCATGTAATCTAGCCTAATCTGAGTTAGAATCACTTACCCTAATAAATTTCTTGAAAAACCTTTGAAAAATCACCAAAATCCGAGCTCCCACGGGTAAAATATCAAATAAAACGCAAAATATCGTATTTATACATGTAACCCTAGATTTTCACCTACGCGGCCGCACAAAAATGACCGCGGTCTGTGCCCAGGCTCCACGGCCGCACAAAATGGGCCGCGGCCGTGCAGTTTGCTCTGTAGTGACAGGCTTTGGTATTCTGGCCATAATTTTTGCTACAGATGTCCAAATTACAATTTCTTTAGCTTTCTGTAAACTAGACATGAAGGGTTACAACTTGCGTTTTTGAATCACCTCCAAATTCCTTTGTCACGACCCCAATCCCGATCGTGATGGTGCCCAACACAACCGCTATGCAAGCCCGGCCATTTATACTCTCATCCCGAGCATGAAGCTCAAACCAATTACTTGAATATTATTATCAACAATAAAGCTAAATGCTTAACTGATAGAAAGAAGCTAAACTGAATAATCTCCCAAAGACTTAGAGTCACGAGTCTAGAGCCTCTAAACAAAACCGGATAACAATATTTGAACGAAATACTCAAGTCTGAAAATATATATATATAAATAAAAACTGGAATAAGAAGAGAAGCCATGTCATGGGAACGTCAAGAAGCTACCTCAATAACTCTGATAACTCTGGAAATGATACTACTTAGCTAACCTCTGGTGTACCTGAATCTACACACAAAGGTGCAGGGAGTAGGGGTGAGTACTGAGTACTAAGTGAGTAAAAAGCATATAAAATGTCTGAAAGTAAGAAATCCACGAAATGCAACAAAGCAAAGCTAAAACTAACAGTCCGATATCTTACCACAAACTAACAACAACAGCTTCATTTAACGTTGATAGCGCTCATTGGGGGTTTGTACAGACTCCAGATGGGCTCCTTCAGCCCAAGCGCAATATAATCATAACATTCGATGCGGTGTGCAGCCTGATCCATATTCTATCATAATATCTGCTGCGGCGTGCAGCCCGATCCATACTCAGTCCACAACATACATATGAGTCACATAACAGTTTCAATTTATTTTTGCCAATTTTTAATTCATTAAAAAGAGTATACTTTAATTATTTAATTCCAAAAAAGTAACTTACTAGTGCATAATAGTGATTAAAGACATGACTTATATCAATGATTTTAAAAATCATGCTATCACAATGATATTCATCCTCTAAGGATACTACAGGTTGGCACAAGGACCCAAACATGGCATTAAGCCTAGATATATTTAACACAAGGTGCGTATCAATTTCCAATATAACAGTATTCTTGTTCGGGATGGACCAAGTCACAATCCCCAGTCATAAACAATCCCGCACCTGCCATGGGGTGCGAGTCACGCCCTAAGTAGCATTACAATGTGATAAGCGGGGTTTCAAACCCTCAGGCCAGCATATATACCAAATACTCAGCTCTAACCGGTCGTGGACTCGTCTGCAAGGCCTTTTCCTTTTGAATTGGCCTCCTCATGCGTCAAATCTAGTCAACACCACAGCGAATACATAAATATGGGTCAAATAAATATAACCCAATAAAAAATACTCGAAAAGTACAAAATTCACGAAGTTGGTAAAACCCGAGCCCCGAGCCTGCTTTTCGAAAAATTATGCAAATCATACCAACGGATTCCTCGTCTCTCAACGAGTCTGCACATATAAAGTTTAACAAAATCGGAGTTCGTTTGATCCCTCAAATTCTAACTTTACACCTTCTTAGGTTTCAAGCCCTAACCTCCAGTTTACCCCTTATATCCTTGATTATTTAGTGTTTAATCAATATTTTTATATCATAACAACATAATCTGAGTCTAAGAAATCTTACCTAATGAAATCCCATGAATTCTCTCTTAAAAATCATCTCAGAAGTTTCTTCCCGTTCCAATATTGGACGAAAACTCGACCTTCTCATTATAGGTATATTGTTCAGGAATTTTACTGCTCCTAATGGATTCCCTGTTACATTTTAATGAATTTAGGCTTTTGAATCACTCAATTTGACCTTATAATGAAAGAGATATGTAGGTTTTAAGATTTGCAAATAGTGCAGCTTTTTAATACGCCGCCAAGGGCAATTTCATCATTAACCTGAAAATTTGGGCAAACTTAGTAAAATGGCCATAAAATCCTCATACGATGTACAAATTCGATGATTCTTTTGGCTACGGTATTACGATACAAATCTAATGCTACATTCAAAACAGTAATCGGAGTTCACATGTTCAATATGATACCCCTTTATGTCCAAATCTACGACATAGAAACATCAAATAAGAGCGTGATCACAACCAGAAACACACCCGAGGCCCACATGACCTCAACCAAAGGCACCAACATATCCCAAAACATCATCCAAACTTGTTCCAATCATCAAAAAATACCTAACAACACTGAAATCATCAATTCACATCGGACTCAAGCCTAAGTTCTTCAAAAACTTCTGAAACATGCATTCGATAAAAAACCCAACCAAACGACGTCCGAATGACATGGAATTTTGTACACACATCAAAAATCACATATCAAAGCTACAGAAACTCTCAGAATTCCATTCTGACCCTCGGATCAAAATCTCACATATCAATTGAAATTCGCCAAAATCCAACCTTAGCCAATTCAAGCCTAATTCTACACCTGGACCTCCAAATCCAATTCTGATTGCTCTCCTAAGTCATAAATCATCTCCCGGAACTAGTCGAATCATCAGAAGTTCATTCCGAGCCTTATAACTCATAAGTCAACATGGGGTTGACTTTTCCAAACTAACCTTCTCATAAAGAGACTCATTGTATCATTTCTAACCGAACTCTATCCGAATTACTTCAAATTCTCCAAACACAGATAATGAAACATGTAGAAGCACAAAATGGGGAAAACGGGGTGGTAACTCCCGTAACGACAGGTCAGGTCGTTACATCCTTGTATATAAAATGATATGAGCCTCTGAAGTAGGACCGGTGATCTGCAGATTTTCCACCTACACGGACCGCACAGAAATGACCGCGGTCCGCGCCCAGCCAACGCGGTCACGCTAAAAGGACCGCGGTCTGCGTCCCAGTGACTGCCCCTTCCATTTTCTAAGTTCCGAGATGTCCGTACTCACCCGAAACACACCCGAGGCCCCCGGGACCTCAACCAAAAGCACCAACAAGTCAGAAAACACATCAGGACTTAGTCGAGGCCTCAAATCACATGAAATATCATCAAAATCACCAATTATGCATGGATTCAAGCCTAAGAACTTATCAAATTTTCAAATTTCACAACCGATGCCGAAACACATCAAAACTAGTCCAAATGACCTCAAAATTTGTAGACAAGTCCAAAATGACATTACGAAGCTACAACAACTCTCGGAATTCCATTCCAACCTTCAGATCAAAATCTCACCTACCAACTGGAATTCGCCAAAATACTAACTTCGCCTAAATAGGCTAACTTCTACACTGAACCTCCAAAATTTCTTCCGATTTCTCTCATAAGCCTTAAATTATCCCCCGAAATTAACCGAATCATTGGAGATAATTTTTGAGCCCTCTAACTCATTAGTAAATGCCCGTTAACTTTCTTTCCAACTTAAGCCTTCTTAAAAGAGACTAAGTGTCTCATTTCTAATCAAAATCACTCCAATTCAACTCTAACACACCCAATACCGATAACAAAATATAAGGCACCAAAAAATGGGAAAATCAGAAGATCGAGGTAGTAACTCAAGAGACGACGGGTCGGGTCGTCACATTCTCCCCAACTTAAACAAACGTTCGTCCTCGAGTGGACCCAGGTTATTCTAGTAGTTCACTAATAGTTGAATAACTTTACCGTGCATATAACCCGGGGTGATCCCACGTTACCTTATCTCATATAGGTCCGACAACACAACTTAGCTGAAATTTCATGTCACGACCCCAAATCCGGTCGTGATGGTGCCCAGCACATTGCTAAGCCAGCCTGACCAATTCATAACAATAACGGAGCTAGAAGCTCTCTTTAACCCATTTAAGCAAATTAATTCAAGAAATAACAACGATACATGTAACGAAAACGGGGAACCAAGTCCCATAATACATCAACTCCCATAGACCAAGGGTCAAGAGTCATGAGCCTCTACTGAACATGAGTGTATAAAGGTTTACAAAATACCAAGTGCGGAAAGAAATGTCAATACAAAATCAAAAGACAATAGGAAGGAATATCGGGTCCTGCGGACTCTGCAGCTACCTCGAATATCCACAAACGTCGCCTCGCACAGCTACTGGATCACTGCTGAGAGGTACCTGGATCTGCACACAAGGTGCAGGGAGTAAAACGAGTACTGCCAGACTCAGTGGTAATAAACAAGGGTAAGACAACGCAGATAAGAAATCCGCAATAAAGCACTATGTAAAGCTATAATCAGCTACCCTGTCATAGAATCAATATTCACTGTACCTGTACCAACAAATACCAATAAATAGCATAACAACTAGCAGATGTAGCTAAATGCAATGCAATGCATGATATGACCGCTACGGCGTGTAGCCCGACTCCAATTTTTGGGTACCCGTGCTCATTGTGGGGGTTCAGACTCCGGAGGGGCTCCTACAGCCCAAGCACATCTCATAGAGATATTCCTGCGGCGTGCAGTCCGATCCAACATATATCTCGCTGCGGCGTGCAGCCCGATCCACTACTAGTCAGCTAATATGCAGATACAACCTCGCAGGCTCAAAAGTAGTTTTTGAAAACTCTTTTATCATTTTTCAGTTGGAAAACAGTAATATCAAGTTCCAGAGATTGGAATTAGCATAATAACAAAAATAGCTGCGGACTAGTAGTAAACTAGCATGCCTATATGATAAGACCATGATAACGATCCTCGCGGGATCCAATAACTGGCTCACAGCCCACATGTATACTCAACCGCCCAAGAAGGGGGTTCCTCGGCTCAAGAGTAGCCATTATCACAATATATATATATGCAACCATCCGAGAAGGAGGTTCGACGGCTCTAGAATAGCCAATAATACAGTATCAACAGGTTGGACTAATATATAGTCTCCAATTCATGATCGACCCCGCACTCTCAAGAGTGTGCGTGTCTCGCCGCTATACAACGTCACAAAGTGGTATACCGGGGTTTCGAACCCGCTGGTCATCACCCACATCTATTACTCACCTCAATACGGTGCGACGACTACTCCGCAATGCCCTTGCCGCGAGAATCAAGCTCCGCACGTGTAGAATCTGATCAAATACAGTAGAAACACAACAAATTAGGCCAATGGGACGACACCCAATCAATATAACTCAATTTACATCAAAATTCCCAAAGTTGTCAAAACCCGACTTTCGGTACGCTTATCGAAAAATCACGAAAGTCACATATTCGGAACCCTCATCTCAATACGAGTCTAATCATATCAATTTTACCAAATTCGGACTCCATTTGCCCATTCAAAACCTTGATTTTCCAAAGTCCAAGCCTAGGGCTAAATCCTCCATAAATTACCCCAAATTCCTCCATTTTCATGATATAATTGCATAATATTACCAATACTAATCATAGTTTAAGTCCATAGATGATTACCTGGATGATTTCCCTTGAATTTCTCTTCAAAATCGCCCAAATCGCCTCTAAAGCCGAGACCCAAAATGTGTGAAATGTTCTGAAATTTTTCTAACTTCGGATACACTTACTTACAGCGATTTTCGCTTCTGCGGAATATTTTCCGCTCCTATGCACCCGTAACCGCGACCAAAGGGTCGCTTCAGCGGTTCCAGGCCCAGCCGGCCATTTCCGCTTCTGCGAACAAAGGGCCGCTTAAGCGGACCCGCTTCTGCGAAGAAGCTCCCGCTTCTGCGGACTCGTCCGCCTCTGCGCATCACTGACCGCTTCTGCGGTATCGCCCAAACGTAAAAATGTCCGCTTCTGCGGACCATGCCCAATTTCTCTAGTCCGCTTCTGCGATCACAGGCTCGCACCAGCGACCCCGCTTCAGCGGAAATTCTTCCGCTTCTGCGAGACCACCCGCTCCTGCGCACCTCGTCCGCTTCTGCGGACTCGCTCCCGCGTCCAAAATTCCGCAGGAGCGGAAACAACAGAAGCAGGATACCAACCTGCAATTTTTCCACAATTTTATCCCGTTTAACCATCCGAAAACACCCCGAGGCCCCCGGGACCTCATCCAAACATACCAACACATCTTAATACCTTATTCGAACTTGTTCCAATCCTCAAAACACGTCTAACAACATCAAAACCCATAATTCGCATCGAATTCAAGCCTAAATTCCTTAAAACTTTCCGAATTACACATTCGATCAAAAACCCGACCAAACGACGTTCGAATGACCTGAAATTTTGCAGGCACATCCAAAATCACCTAACGAAGCTACTGCAACTTGTCGGAATTCCATTCCGACTCCCGGATCAAAATCTCACCTACTGTTCGGATTTCGCCAAAATTCAACCTTAGCCAATTCAAGCCTATTTTTACACCGGCCTCCAAATTCAATTCCGATCGCTCCCCTAAGTCACAAATCACCTTCCGGAACTAACCGAATCATCAGAATCCGATTTCGAGCCCTCTAACCAAATAGTCAACTCCGGGTTGACTTTCCTTATTCAAGTTTCCTTCACAAAGGCTATATGCCTCATTTTCAATCCAATTCACTCCTAACTCACCCGATAGACTTTAACACTGATATAAAAGCATAAAACATACAATTTCAACATAACGGGGTGGTAATTACCGTGACGACGGGCCGGGTCGTCACATTCTCCCCCTCTTAAGCAAACGCTCGTCCTCGAGCGGGTCAAGAAACATACCTGAAGTCTCAAACAAGTGAGGATATCTGCTCCGCATCTCCCGCTCGATCTCCCAAGTGGCCTCCTCTACGGGTCGACCTCTCCACTGAACCTTAACTGATGCAATCTCCTTAGACCTCAATTTTCTCACCCGACGTCCCAAAATGGCAATAGGCTCCACATCATAGGATAGATCACCATCAAGCTGAAATGGTGCTGAAATCTAATACATGAGACTGATCTCCAATGTACTTCCGGAGCATAGACACATGGAATACTGGATGAACGCTGGATAAGCTGGGCGGCAAGGCCAACTCATATGCCACCTCTCCAACTCTCCTAAGTATCTCAAAAGGACCAATGTACCCGGGACTCAACTTTCCTTTCTTCCCAAACCTCATGACACCCTTCATAGGTGAAATCTTCAACAATACTCTGTCACCAACCATGAAAGACAACTCTCGAACTCTACGGTCCGCATAACTCTTCTAACGAGACTGTGCTGTACGAAGCCTCTCCTGGATCAACTTTGCTCTATCTAGAGCATCCCGGACTAACTCAGTCCCTATCAATCTAACCTCACCAGGCTCAAACCATCCCACGGGGGATCTACACCGCTCGCCATACAATGCCTCATACGGGGCCATCTGAATACTCGACTGATAACTGTTATTGTAGGCAAACTCGGCAAGTGGTAGGAACTCATCCCACGAACCACCAAAATCAATCACACAAGCTCGCAACATATCCTCCAAGATCCGAATAGTGCGCTCAGACTGCCCGTCTGTCTGGGGGTGAAATGCCGTACTCAACTCAACCCGTGTACCCATCTCTCGCTGAAATGCTCTCCAAAAAACTGAGAAGTGAACTGAGTACCCCTATCGGATATGATAGACACCGGGACTCCATGCAACCGAACAATCCTCGAATAAAGATCGATGCCAACCGCTCCGATGAGTAGGTAGTACTAATCGGAATGAAGTGAGCCGACTTGGTCGATCTATCCACAATCACCCATACGAATCAAACTTCCTCGCCGTCCGAGGGAGTCCAATGAATAAAGTCCATAGTGATCCTCTCCCATTTCCACTCGTGAATATCAATGCGCTGAAATACACCACCGGGCCTCTCGTGCTCGTACTTAACCTGCTGACAGTTGAGGCACCGTGCTACATATCCGACAATGTCCATTTTCATCTTTCTCCACCAATAGTGCTGTTTCAAATCTTGATACATCTTAGCGGCTCCTGGATGGATGGAATACCGCGAGCTATGGGCCTCTTCCAGAATCAACTCACGAAGGCCATCAACATTGGGCACACATATCCGGCCCCGCATCCTCAATACGCCGTCACTATCAATGGTGACATCTCTAGCATCATCATGCTGAACTCCGTCCCTCAGGACAGCCAAATGTGGATCATCATATTGGCGCTCACGAATACGGTCATATAGAGATGACCGAGATACAACACAAGTCAATACCCTGCTGGGCTCCGAAATATCTAGCCTCACTAGCCGATTGGCTAGCACCTGAACATCATAAGCAAATGGCCTCTCCTCAACTGGAATATATGCCAAGCTCCCCATACTGACCGCCTTCCGACTCAAAGCATCGGCCACCACATTGGCCTTCCCCGGATGATATAATATAGTAATGTCATAATCCTTCAGCAACTCCAACCATCTCCGCTGTCTCAAATTAAGGTCTTTTTGTTTGAACAAGTGCTGGAGACTACGATGGTCGGTATACACCTCACAAGACACACCGTACAAATAGTGCCTCCAAATCTTCAAGGCATGAACAATGGCGACTAGCTCCAAGTCATGAACAGGATAGTTCTTCTCATGCGGCTTCAACTGCCGAGAAGCATAAGCAATTACCTTTCCTCCCTGCATCAACACACAACCTATCCCCACTCTCGAGGCATCACAATAAACGGTATATGAACCTGAAGCTGATGGCAATACTAACACTGGAGCTGTGGTCAAAGCTGTCTTGAGCTTCTGAAAGCTCTCCTCGCACTCATCCGACCACACGAATGGTGCACCCTTCTGGGTCAATTTAGTCAACGAAGAAGCAATGGATGAAAATCCCTGAACGAACCGGCGATAATACCCCGCCAAGCCAAGAAAACTCCTGATCTCTGTAGCTGAGGACGGTCTAGGCCAACTCTGCACCGCCTCTATCTTTTTCTGATCAACCTGAATACCATCACGAGACACCACATGTCCCATAAATGCTACGGACTCGAGCCAAAACTCGCACTTGGAGAATTTAGCATATAGCTTCTCCTCTCTCAATCTCTGCAACACAATACTCAAATGCTGAGCATGCTCCTCCTGACTACGGGAGTAGACTAGAATGTCATCAATGAACACAATCACAAATGAATCCAAATAAGGCCTCAACACACTGTTCATCAGATGCATAAATGCTGCTGGGGCGTTGGTCAACCCAAACGACATCACAAGGAACTCATAATGACCATATCGGGTCCTGAATGCAGTCTTCATAATATCCGAGTCCCTGATCTTCAGCTGGTGATAGCCTGAACGAAGATCGATCTTAGAAAACACCCTCGCACCCTGTAACTGATCAAACAAATCATCTATGCGCGGTAGAGGGTACTTGTTCTTCACTGTCACTTTGTTCAATTGCCTATAATCAATACACATTCGCATGGAACCATCTTTCTTCTTAACAAATAATACCGGCGCACCCCACGGAGACACACTAGGGCGGATGAAACCCTTATCCAAAAGTTCTTGAAGCTGCTCTTTTAGTTCTTTCAACTCGGCTGGTGCCATTCGATAAGGAGGAATGGATATGGGCTGAGTGCCCGGCACCAAGTCAATGCCAAAATCAATATCCCTGTCCGGCGGCATGCCCGTCAGGTCTGAGGGGAATACATCTGGGAAATCCCTCACAACAGGTACAGAATCAATGCTAGGAGACTCAGCTCCCACATCTCTCACAAAAGCTAAGTACGATAAACACCCTTTTTCAACCATTTTCTGAGCTTTTAGGAACGAAATAACACGGCTAGGGACGAAATCGGTCGAACCCCGCCACTCAATCTGAGAAATACCAGGAATGGCCAACGTAACTGTCTTAGCATGACAATCCAATATAGCATGATACGGAGACAACCAGTCCATACCCAATATAACATCAAAGTCCACCATACCCAACAATAACAACTCTGCCTGGGTCTCCAGATAGAAACAACACAGGATCTATAGACATGATCCACAATAATCGTATCACCCATGGGGGTGGATACATGAACAGTAATTCAAGACTACCACGAGTTGCACCCAAATGTCGTGCAAAATAAGAGGACACGTAAGAATATGTGGACCCCGGATCAAATAGAACAGAGGCATCTCTCGTGACGGACAGAAATGATACCCGTAATCACAAGCATCGGAGGCAACCGCATCACGCCCGTCGTGAAGTGCATAGAACCGTGCTCGGCCTCCACCGGATCTCTCCTCGCCCTCGGGCGTCCACGAGAAGACCGACCTCCACCTCTACTAGACCGAGATGGTGCTGAAGAGGAGGGTCGATCCCTCTGCTGAGTCCCGCCCCTACGTAGTCGAGGGCAATGTCTCCTCACGTGGCCAAACTCACCACACTCATAACATGCACCGGTGCTGGAGAAGTAGGTGCCGCACTCGGGCCGGGAGGCACCAAACGATGACCGACCCTCGCTGAAACCCCCGTCGACCACGACCATAAGAACCTCCGCCTCGCTCCGGGTGGCCTCGAATGAGAAGGTCTCAGATGAGCGACCTCGGCTCGCCGGGAATACCCTCTAGATGGAGCACCACCGAAATTGCCCGAACCACGAGGCCTCTCGGCCTCCCGCTCCTCTCTCTCGCGCGACGATCCGCCTCAATGGAGCGTGCCATATCAGCCACCTGCTCAAACGATGATGATAGAACTCGCTCGCTGGTCATAAGAATACGGATAGAGTAGTCGAGGCCATCAATGAACCTCCTGATCCTCTCCCTATCAGTGGGGATCATCCATGTGGCATGCCTAGCCAACCGAGTGAATCTAAGCTCATACTGAGTCACAGACATGTCGCCCTGAATCAACCACTCGAACCGGCGACGTAGCTCCTCGCGACGAGACCGAGGTACATATTTCTCTAGAAAGAGAGTAGAAAACTACTGCCAGGTGAGAGGTGCTGCTCCTGCAGGCCTACGCTCTCAAACTCCTCCCACCAATCAAATACGGGGCCAGTAAACTGAAAAGTAGTGAATGAAACTCCGCTGGACTCAAGAATACCAGCTGCATGTAGCATCCTGAAACTTATCTAAGAAACCCTGGGCATCCTCGCCCTCAGCGCCACTGAAATGGGGTGGCTGGAGTCTACCAAATCTCTCAAGACGACGCTGCTCGTCGTCGGGCATAGCCTGAACCATATGCTCTGGAGCTGGTGCAGCTGGAGGAATAACTGGTGCAACCACCTGAGCGGGGACCGCCTCTGGCGTCTGAAGTCCCTGAACAACCTGCTCAGGTGTGCGAGCTGCAGGGGTCTGCTGACCACCCCCTGACTGAGATGTCGCTACAGTAGCGGTAGCTGAAACTACCTGAGCCAAACCGGAACACACTGATAATATCTGAGCAAGAGTCTCCTGAAGACCAGGAATAGCAATAGATATAGTCCGGCCCTGAACTGGGGCTGCTGGAGCATCAACCACTGGGGGCTGCTCCTGAACTGGTACAACAGGCGGGTCAGCTGGCACTGCCTCAGCCGCCCTACCTCTAACTCTAGCACGACCGCGCCCACGGCCTCTAACAGGTGGCAATGGAGGTCGTCCACCTCGTCCTGATGCTCGCGTTCTCGCCATCTGCGGGAGAATAGAATATAGAAGTTCAGTTCTTAGAACAACAAGATCGCACGATAGAGTTCAAGAAAAGTGAAGTTTTTCCTAAAGGTTCGCAGCCTCCCGAGGATAAGTATAGGCGTCCCCGTACCGATCCACAAGACTCTACTAACCGGCTCAAGACTCATGAGGCCTAGTAAACCTAGGCTCTGATACCAACTTGTCACGACCCCAAATCCGGTCGTGATGGCGCCCAGCACATTGCTAAGCCAGCCTGACCAATTCATATCAACCACGGAGCTAGAAGCTCTCTTTAACCCATTTAAGCAAATTAATTGACGAAATAACAAAGATACATGTAACGAAAACGGGGAACCAAGTCCCATAATACATCAACTCCCATAGACCAAGGGTCAAGAGTCATGAGCCTCTACTGAACATGAGTGTATAAAGGTTTACAAGATACTAAGTGCGGAAAGAAATGTCAATACAAAATCAAAAGACAGTAGGAAGGAATATCGGGTCCTGCGGACTCTGCAGCTACCTCGAATATCCACAAACGTCGCCTCGCACAGCTACTGGATCACCGCTGAGAGGTACCTGGATCTGCACACAAGGTGCAGGGAGTAAAATGAGTACTGCCAGACTCAGTGGTAATAAACAAGGGTAAGACAGCGCAGATAAGAAATCCGCAATAAAGCACTATGTAAAGCTATAATCAGCTACCCTCTCATAGAATCAATCTTCACTGTACCTGTTCCAACAAATACCAATAAATAGCATAACAACTAGCAGATGTAGCTAAATGCAATGCAATGCATGATATGACCGCTACGGCGTGTAGCCCGACTCCAATTTTTGGGTACCCGTGCTCACTGTGGGGGTTCAGACTCCGGAGGGGCTCCTACAGCCCAAGCACATCTCATAGAGATATCTCTGCGGCGTGCAGTCCGATCCAACATATATCTCGCTGCGGCGTGCAGCCCGATCCACTACTAGTCAGCTAATATGCAGATACAGCCTCGCATGCTCAAAAGTAGTTTTTGAAAACTCTTTTATCATTTTTCAGTTGGAAAACAGTAATATCAAGTTCCAGAGATTGGAATTAGCATAATAACAAAAATAGCTGCGGACTAGTAGTAAACTAGCATGTC
>JASVEL010007048.1:0-178506 GCA_032618575.1 Nicotiana noctiflora | reverse complement strand
GATGTCGATGGCCCGAGGTAGAGCTCTCAATGGGCTAGGCTGGCCTCATTTCGCCTTACCAACCCTAGGGAAACTCTGAATACAGGCCTAGATCATTTGTACAGACAGACGTTTTGGGTGATAAGATAAAACAACCCAGATCATATGCTAAGGTCCCTAAGCAATCACTTAGTGGAAAAGGAAGTGATCGAGCGATGACAACCATGAGGTGGGCTTGGAAGTAGCCTTCCTTTGAAGAAAGCGTAATAGCTCACTGGTCTAGCTCCACGATACTAAAAATGTATCAGGGTTTAAGTGATTCACCGAAGCCACAAGACCTTGAAAGCTGCTTTTTGAAGTGTTAATAGGGGAACGTTCTGTCAATCGGGGAAGGTGTTTGGTGACAAGACCTGGAGATATCAGAAGTGAGAATGCTGACATGAGTAACGAAGAATCATGTGAAAAACACGATCGCTTGCCAGTGGAAGGTTTTCTGCATTCAGTCAATCTACGCAAAGTGAATTGGTCCCTAAGGAACACCGGAAAGGTCTACCATCTGATGGGTACATGAAAGTGACGAAGTTGCTTTGACTACAGAACCATGCCTGTCTGTTGGAGCGAATTGGATGATTGAGCCGAGGGCTGCCCCCTCTTCCTGTTATAACCCATATCCACACACGTTAGTTCATTCCATAAGTTAGATAACAAAAATCCAAGAAGGAATTATCCTTGAGATGATAAGAAGTTAATCTGATTAATCTTAAGTGATACAAGGGTGCATAAGGGTGATTAACAAGTATTAGACGTTAAACGAATCAAGGATGTTGTAACTCGTACTTTTGGGTAAACCTATAAATGCTTAGTATACTTAGGAGGTCATGATTTAAGGTATTTGAATCATATAATATCCGTATCATACTTCTTGAAGTCAAACGAGTTATGAAACAAAAGTCGACAAAAGTTGTTGCAACTTAGGTTCATAGTTTTACCTAAACTTTAGGTCAAATGTTATTAAGTATTTCTCAAAATATACTTGGAATTACGGGGTGATCTACCCACCAAATTGAAGATCTATGAGTCTAGTTTCCAACGCATTAAACGGTTTAGCAATACGACATTGGAATAGAGAGGTATAGACATTTTCGTGAGACTGCACAAGCTGCTAGGTGCAAGTAGGTGAGTCACCTACTTGGTTAAATGTCGGCCCAAAAGAGGGAATTTCGGGTCAGAAAAGCAGCCCATTAAAAGGCTTATCTTCTGCAATATATACCTCTTTATATTTCACAAATAACCAGACCTAAGACCCTGCAAACTTCCTCCCAAAAATTATCCACAAACCCTAATTGATTTTCCCTCTCTTTCAAGTTCAAATTGGGGGTAAACACTAGAGTTTGAAGAACCAAGTTAAAGGCTGAGTTATCCAACAACAAAGGTGAGATTACTGCTATATTTCATACATTTATTCTGCTGTAAATTCATGGCAATTTGTTATATACATGTAAGAACTCACGGGACGGTGATCGGAAGCCGTGAGTTCAAGTTATTCACTTGTAGCGGACTGTTTTGTGGACTGTTTTGTGTTGCTGTTGGGCTGCGTTTTTATTACTGTTTTGTGGAGTTTTGGAGGAGGCAGAGTGTGGAGAAACACCATATATATGTTGGGTTGTGGTCTGCTAGTTCTTGGTAATATTTTTGGGTCGTTTGATACGACTATAGTGGCTGTCATATGTATGATGTGATTAGGTTGTGTGTGGACTGTTTTGGAAGGCTCAATATGTTTATTATTGATGTTGTTTAGGCTGTTTGGTGATTGTTTTGAATGGTGTGAAGTCATATATATAGGGGAGGTGCTGTCCGTTTCATCACAAAATAGATTGTGGTTGGTACATAATAGTTGCGACGCTTAAACGTTAACGATAGTGTCATTTCTCCTATTGTAGACTAAGGAGTCGTGACGTTTGCATAGCTTGAGGTTGTGGAAGTATATACAAGGTATGTGTGGCTGTCCCTTTCCTTCTTTTGCACGACTCCGATTAACATAATGTAATGAACGAGCTTCCAAAGATACTCTATTCTTAGAAGCTAAGCAGTACTTACATTGTTTCTCCTCTTATGGAACGATTGATGTTGATGTTGCTTCTCTTATTCTTATGTTATCAATCTTGTTGGTACTTCCCGATTCCTATAAGGTTCATAGTGAAGAGTTAGTCCTAATAAGTTGTACATAGGATACCGACCTTACGTCACTCCGAAAGGCCTAGAATGTGTTTCCATGAGTCGAGCATGCATTATATATATGTATCTATTTTACTATACCGAGCCGCGCGCTATAGTCGGCCGGGCATGGCACCTATTGTGCAACCACCGATCAGCTGGGTTTTACCGAGCTCCACGTGGTCGTGCATCGATTCTACCGAGCCTTTTAATGGCCGGTATGTTTTTACCGAGCCTATTACTACGGTACGATATGATAATGATGATGCCCACGAGAGGCGTATGTTTTAAAAGATTATGTATTTATACATATGTATCATGTATTTCATGCCAGTAGCCCTCAGAGGACTCAGATGTTAGAGGTTGTATATTCTCTATCCCCGCTCACATCGTTGTTCATATTTATGGTTCTCGGTCTTACATACTCGACACTTTATTCGTACTGGTCGTCCTTTTATTTGTGGACGCTAGCATGTCGTGCTGCAGGTCCCGATAGACAGTTCGAGAGCCTTCAGCACGCGCAGGTTGTCCGAATCTCAGCGGTGATCGGCGAGATCCCTTCTCCGACTTGCCTCGGTCTTGGTATGCATTTTTGTTATAGACATTATGGGTATGTCGGGGCCATGTTCCGACTATGTTGCAGCACTTATGTTCCTTTAGAGGCTCATAGACAAGTGTCGACTCATGTATAGTTTGGTATGCCTTGTCGGCTGGTTTTTGTTGTATAGTCTTTCATTTTAGCGTGGAAGCTTGTACCATGATTCTTGATTGTCGGGTCATCCCATGTTATGTAGGTTCATGCAATCATATTTTATTGTTGGTTGTTCATGATCCATGTCTACCATTTATATTGGTCTAGTCAGCCTAAAAGATAATAAAGAAGGTTAGATAAAAGGTACGTTGGTGCTTGGCAAGTATGGTCGGGTGCTAGTCATGGTCTTCCAGTTTGGGTCGTGACAAACTTGGTATCAGAGAAAGTCTGTCCTAGGTATTGTCTATGAGCCGTGTCCAGTAGACTCTTGATTATGGATGTGTAGCGCGCCACATTTATAATCAGGAGGCTACATGACATCTAGGGTTGTTACCTTCTTCCTGAATCTAGATCGTGCATAGAGTCGAGTCGTAAGTGTTCGTCTCTAATATTCACCTTGTTTTCTTTCAGCAATGCCTTCGACTAGGAAACAAACAATTAGTAGACGGCTTGATACAGCTGCAGGAGACCGCATAATTGGGTGGCACCCAGCACCTCCAAACCGCTCAGAGTGAGATACCGTCTCATACCTCATCTACTCCGTCTCCTCCGGAGGATATTAGGTGGCACCCAGCACCTCCAGCTCCTCCGTCTGGCACTACAGACCAGGATATGCGGAGTGCTTTGCAGTTATTGACTAGCTTGGTAGCTGCTCAGGCTCAGAGGCAGAATACACGTGCTGCTGATAAACCAGTTAGTACAAGAATTCGTGATTTTATTAATTTAGACCCTCCAGTGTTTACCGGATCAGACCCCAAGGAGGATCCGCAGACTTTTATTGACCAGGTTCATCGTACACTACGGGTTATGCATGTTAGTGATACAGAGGCAATAGAGTTGGCTTCTTATCGGCTACGGGATTTAGCGGTTCTTTGGTATGATAGTTGGGAGAGATCCAGGGGTCCGAACGCTCCTCCAGCTATGTGGAAGGATTTTTCTGAGGCCTTTCTTCGTCACTATTTGCCAGTTGAGATACGACGAGCTAGAGCTGATAAGTTCTTGAACCTTAGACAAGGTAATATGAGTGTGCGGGAGTATAGTATGCAGTTTGATTCTTTAGCAAGGTATGCTCCCCCATATGGTGGCCGAGATGAGTGATAGGGTGCATTTGTTCATGAACGGGTTGGGACCCCATCTGATAAATGAGTGTATGACAGCCTCCTTGGTAGAAGGCATGGATATTTCCCGTATTCAAGCTTATGCTCAGACCCTAGAGGATCGTAAGCGCCAGCAGAGGGCATATAGGGAGCAGGATAGGGGCCAGCATAAGAGGCGATATTTGCAAGGTATTCTGATGACTTTAGAGGCAGCGCCAGGCCCCAGTCTTCGAGGAGTTCGGCGCCATCTGTAGCTAGTGCTCCTCCACAGTTTCAGAGGCCTCGATATGATCGATCCTATTCTGGTCCAGGTCAGAGTTCGCAGGCATCTGGATCGCAACATCACAGGGATACTAGTCAGACGAAACCCCCAACACCACGTTGTGATCAGTGCGGCAAGGCCCACTTTGGACTGTGCCGTCGAGGTTCTGATGCGTGTTATTCTTGCGGACAGCCTGGCCATATGATGAGGGATTGTCCTAACAGGGGAGGTGATGGTATGGGTCAATCGACTAGATCTGTGTCTGGTTCTTCCTCATCAGTTCGACCTCCAGCACGGGGTTTTCAGCAGTCGACAGGTCGAGGTAGAGGTAGAGGTGCAGGACCGAGTTCGAGTGGTGCTTAAAATCGAACATATGCTCTAGTAGGTCGACAGGATCTCGAGTCATCTCCAGATGTTGTTACAGGTATATTATCTGTGTTTTCCTATGATGTATATGCGTTGATTGATCCGGGATCTACATTATCATATGTTACACCCTTTGTGGCTAATACGTTTGGCATTGAACCTGAATTGATAAGTAAACCCCTTGCGGTATCTACTCCAATAGGAGATTCTGTGATTGCTAGAAGGGTATATAGAGGTTGCACTGTGATGATTTGTAGTCGTCAAACCTCGGCAAATTTATTTGAGTTAGAAATGGTTGATTTTGATGTGATACTGGGAATGGACTGGTTGGCCTCATGCTATGCAAATGTTGACTGTCGTATGAAGATGGTTAAGTTTCAATTTCCTGGTGAACCCGTCATTGAATGGAAGGGGAACATTGCTACATCGAAAGGTAGGTTTATTTCCTATATTAAGGCAAGGAAAATGATCTCAAAAGGTTACATTTATCATCTTGTTCGCATTAGGGATGCAGAGGCGAAGCTGCCTACTCTACAATCTATCCCCGTGGTCAATGAATTTCCAGATGTTTTTCCAAATGAACTCCCAGGTCTTCCTCCAGAAAGGGAGATTGAGTTTAGCATTGATGTCTTGCCTGACACTCAACCGATCTCTATCCCTCCATATAGAATGGCCCCGGCAGAGCTGCGAGAGTTGAAGGCGCAGTTAAAGGACTTGCTGGATAAGGGCTTCATTAGACCTAGCACTTCACCTTGGGGTGCGCCAGCCCTATTCGTGCGGAAGAAAGATGGGTCATTACGGATGTGTATCGACTATCGGCAGTTGAATAAGTTTACTATAAAGAACAAGTATCCACTTCCAAGAATTGACGACCTATTTGACCAACTCCAGGGTTCCAAGTATTTCTCCAAGATTGACTTACGTTCAGGATATCATCGGGTGAGGGTTAAGGAGAAGGATATTCCAAAGACGGCCTTTCGGACAAGATATGGTCACTTTGAGTTCTTGGTGATGTCGTTCGGGCTAACAAATGCCCCAGCAGCTTTTATGGATCTCATGAATACTGTATTCAAGCCCTATCTTGATGTGTTCGTGATTGTATTCATTGATGACATTCTGGTGTATTCTCGTTCGGAGGAGGAACATGCGAGCCACTTGCGGATAGTATTACAGATGCTTCAGGATCGTAAGTTATATGCTAAGCTCGCCAAATGTGAATTCCGGCTGAACTCAGTAGCATTCCTTGGCCATGTGATATCTGACGAGGGTATTAGTGTCGACACTCAGAAGATTGATGCAGTAAAGAATTGGCCGAGACCTACAACACCATTAGAAGTTCGTAGCTTCCTAGGGCTAGCAGGATATTATAGGCGATTTGTAGAAGGGTTTTCCTCTATATCAGCACCATTGACTAAGTTAACACAGAAAGCTACCAAGTTCCAGTGGTCTAACACTTGTGAACTTTCAGGAGCTGAAGGATCGATTGACATCCGCACCGGTGCTCACTCTCCCCGAAGGAACAGAAGGATATGTGGTATATTGTGATGCCTCAGGTATAGGTTTGGGGTGCGTGTTGATGCGGCATGGGAAGGTGATTTCATATGCATCAAGACAATTGAAGAAGCATGAAAAGAATTATCCAACCCATGATTTGGAATTGGCTGCAGTAATATATGCTTTGAAGATATGGCGGCACTACTTATACGGCGTCCATGTTGACATCTACACGGATCACAAGAGTCTACAATACATCTTTAAGCAGAAAGAGTTGAATTTGATGCAGCGTAGGTGGCTTGAATTACTGAAGGACTACGACGTCGAGATATTGTATCATCCCGGTAAAGCCAATGTTGTGGCAGATGCTCTCAGCCGTAAGTCAATGGGAAGCTTAGTACATATTGATGCAGGTAGATGGGGGTTGACTAAAGAGCTTCATCAGCTAGCCAATATGAGAATCAGATTGTTGGACTCTGATGACGGAAGTGTTACTGTACAGAATACATCAGAATCATCTTTGGTAGCAGAGGTAAAAGCACGGCAATATGAAGATCCTATCTTACTACGATTGAGAGAGAACATTCAGCAGAGTAAAATTACAGCTTTTGAGATCGGAGGAGATGGGGCACTGAGATACCAGGGCCGATTATGTGTGCCGAATGTAGCAGGATTGCGAGAAAAGATTATGAATGAAATTCATCAATCCCGATATTCCATCCATCCTAGCTCAACAAAGATGTATCATGATGTCAAAGAGCAGTATTGGTGGGATAACATGAAAAAGTCTATTGCAGAATTTGTAGCCCAGTGTCCCAATTGTCAACAAGTAAAGATAGAACATCAGAAACCCGGTGGATTGCTTCAGAATATAGAAATTCCGACTTGGAAATGGGAGGTGATTAATATGGACTTCGTTATTGGATTACCTCGATCTTATCATAAGTTTGACTCTATCCGGGTGATAGTTGATCGACTTACAAAATGTGCTCACTTTCTGCCAGTTAAGACAACTTACTCGGCTGAAGATTATGCGAAGTTGTATATCAAGGAGATTGTTAGGCTTCATGGTGTGCCGGTATCTATTATATCAGATCGAGGAGCTCAATTTACGGCTAACTTTTGGAGGTCTTTTCATAAAGGTTTAGGCACACAGGTGAATCTCAGCACTGCATTTCATCCGCAAACTGACGGACATGCTGAACGTACCATTCAGACATTGGAAGATATGCTACGAGCATGTGTTCTAGATTTTATGGGAAATTGGGATGACCATCTTCCACTCATAGAATTTGCCTACAATAATAGCTACCATTCCAGTATTAAAATGGCCCCATATAAGGCACTATATGGGAGGAGATGTATATCACCAGTTGGATGGTTTGAAGTCGGTGAAACAGAATTATATGGGCCAGATTTGATTCACCAAGCCATTGAGAAGGTGAAAGTGATACAGGAACGATTGAGGACGGCACAAAGCAGGCAAAAGTCTTATTCCGATGTCCGACGTCGTGATTTAGAATTTGAGGTTGGTGATTGGGTTTTCCTGAGGATTTCACCAATGAAGGGTGTTATGCGTTTTGGAAAGAAAGGTAAGTTGAGTCCAAGGTATATCGGTCCGTATAAAATTCTTCAACGAATTGGACAAGTTGCTTATGAGTTAGAATTGCCATCCGAATTAGAATTTGTCCACCCGGTATTCCATGTATCTATGTTGAGGAAATGTATTGGAGACCCTTCTCGAGTTGTCCCTATCAAAGATGTTCAAGTTACGGAGGATCTATCATATGAAGAAGTGCCAGTGGCCATATTAGATCGACAAGTCCGCAAGCTGAGAACAAAAGATGTAGCTTCCGTCAAAGTATTGTGGAGGAACAAGAATGTGAAAGAAATGACATGGGAAGCGGAAGAAGAGATGAAGTCTAAATACCCTTAACTATTCCAGAATGATGATAACAAGGATGTTGGTGGAACGCAAGATACATTATAAAGGTGAAATGGCTTTATGAGGTAAGCAATAACGTGAGAACTCTCTTGCTTAATACAAAGTGGTGATATGTAAATAATGTCCATGTCCATAATGCTTTGTGTAGCCTTGTGTGGTCATACTTTGAGCTTCACCGCTTGCAAATTTTGCTAGTGACCATTTTATAGGGGAAAATTGACCAAAAAAATTTCCGTTGGAATCCACGATGATTTGGACTCCCCATAAACCCTTACATTCGAGGACGAATGTTCCTAAGGGGGGGAGGGTGTTATGACCCATATCCACACACGTTAGTTCATTCCATAAGTTAGATAACAAAAATCAAAGAAGGAATTATCCTTGAGATGATAAGAAGTTAATCTGATTAATCTTAACTGATACAAGGGTGCATAAGGTTGATTAACAAGTATTAGACGTTAAACGAATCAAGGATGTTGTAACTCGTACTTTTGGGTAAACCTATAAATGCTTAGTATACTTAGGAGGTCATTATTTAAGGTATTTGAATCATATGATATCCGTATCATAATTCTTGAAGTCAAACGAGTTATGAAACAAAAGTCAACAAAAGTTGTTGCAACTTAGGTTCATAGTTTTACCTAAACTTTAGGTCAAATGTTATTAAGTATTTCTCCCAATATACTTGGAATTACGGGGTGATCTACCCACCAAATTGAAGATCTATGAGTCTAGTTTCCAACGCATTAAACGGTTTAGCAATACGACATTGGAATAGAGAGATATAGACATTTTCGTGAGACTGCACAAGCTGCTAGGTGCAAGTAGGTGAGTCACCTACTTGGTTAAATGTCGGCCCAAAAGAGGGAATTTCGGGTCAGAAAAGCAGCCCATTAAAAGGCTTATCTTCTGCAATATATACCTCTTTATATTTCACAAATAACCAGACCTAAGACCCTGCAAAGTTCCTCCCAAAAATTATCCACAAACCCTAATTGATTTTTCCTCTCTTTCAAGTTCAAATTGGGGGTAAACACTAGAGTTTGAAGAACTAAGTTAAAGGCTGAGTTATCCAACAACAAAGGTGAGTTTACTGCTATATTTCATACATTTATTCAGCTGTAAATTCATGGCAATTCGTTATATACATGTAAGAACTCACGGGACGGTGATCGGAAGCCGTGAGTTCAAGTTATTCACTTGTAGCAGACTGTTTTGTGGACTGTTTTGTGTTGCTGTTGGGCTGCGTTTTTATTACTGTTTTGTGGAGTTTTGGAGGAGGCAGAGTGTGGAGAAACACCATATATATGTTGGGTTGTGGTCTGCTAGTTCTTGGTAATATTTTTGGGTCGTTTGATACGACTATAGTGGCCGTCATATGTATGATGTGATTAGGTTGTGTGTGGACTGTTTTGGAAGGCTCAATATGTTTATTATTGATGTTGTTTAGGCTGTTTGGTGGTTGTTTTGAATGGTGTTAAGTCCTATATATATAGGGGAGGTGCTGTCCGTTTCATCACAAAATAGATTGTGGTTGGTACATAATAGTTGCGACGCTTAAACGTTAACGACAGTGTCATTTCTCCTATTGTAGACTAAGGAGTCGTGACGTTTGCATAGCTTGAGGTTGTGGCAGTATATACAAGGTATGTGTGGCTGTCCCTTTCCTTCTTTTGCACGACTCCGATTAACATAATGTAATGAACGAGCTTCCAAAGATACTCTATTCTTAGAAGCTAAGCAATACTTACATTGTTTCCCTCTTATGGAACGATTGATGTTGATGTTGCTTCTCTTATTCTTATGTTATCAATCTTGTTGGTACTTCCTGATTCCTATAAGGTTCATAGTGAAGAGTTAGTCCTAATAAGTTGTACATAGGATACCGACCTTACGTCACTCCGAAAGGTCTACAAGGTGTTTCCATGAGTCGAGCATGCATTATATATATGTATCTATTTTACTCTACCGAGCCGCACTATAGTCGGCCGGGTACGACACCTATTGTGCAACCACTGATCAGTTGGGTTTTACCGAGCTCCACGTGGCCGGGTACAATTCTACCGAGCCTTTTAATGGCCGGGTATGTTTTTACCGAGCCTATTACGGCCGGGTACGATATGATAATGATGATGCCCACAGAGGCGTATGTTTTAAAAGATTATGTATTTATACATATGTATCATGTATTTCATGTCAGTAGCCCTCAGAGGTACTCAGATGTTACAGGTTGTATATTCTCTATCCCTGCTCACATTGTTGTTCATATTTATGGTTCTCAGCCTTACATACTCAGTACTTTATTCGTACTGACGTCCTTTTATTTGTGGACACTGCATGTCGTGCTGCAGGTCCTGATAGACAGGCAGGTGTAGCTCCCCCATCACAGTAGGTTGTCCAGTTCAGCGGTGATTGGCGAGATCCCTTCTCCGGACTTGCCTTGGTCTTGGTATGCATTTTTGTTATAGACATTATGGGTATGTCGGGGCCCTGTTCCGACTATGTTGCAGCACTTATGTTCCTTTAGAGGCTCATAGACAAGTGTCGACTCATGTATAGTTTGGTATGCCTTGTCGGCTGGTTTTTTGTTGTATAGTCTTTCATTTTAGCGTGGAAGCTTGTACCATGTTTCTTGATTGTCTGGTCATCCCATGTTATGTAGGTTCATGCAATCATATTTTATTGTTGGTTGTTCATGATCCATGTCTACCATTTATATTGGTCTAGTCAACCTAAAAGATAATAAAGAAGGTTAGATAAAAGGTACGTTGGTGCTTGGCAAGTATGGTCGGGTGCTAGTCATGGTCCTCCAGTTTTGGGTCGTGACACTTCCCCTCACTCGCATTTCCCTAATATGAACCTTAAGTCATCAAAGCCTTTATGTCTAGGCCTGGCCCAGTCGCCCTACGCAATTGGCGCTTCAAAATGCGAAACTCTCAATAGTAGTTTGGCGACCTATCTTAAGTAGGGGCCTTTAGTCTTTTGATTAGAGTAGGGGTCGCGAGAGAGCAGAGCGTACCGCCCTGCCATAGTCATGATTCTGTTTATATCGCGACTATTGTCATAGTCAACAAGGTTGAAACTTCCTGGAAAAAACTTCGAATTGGGAGGGCGATCCTCCTGGTGAACTGACCGTACCCCAAATTGACACAAGTGAATAAGTAGAGTATACTAGGGCACTTGAGAGAACCATGTCGAAAGAACTCGGGAAAATGACCCTGTAACTTCGGGAGAAGTGGTGCTGTCCTATCTTTATATTAGGAAAGCGGCACATACCAGGGGGTAGCGATTTTTTATTAAAAACACATGACTCCGCTAAGTGGTAACACGATGTATAGAGTCTGACACCTGCGCGATGCTGGAAGGTCAGAAGGAGAAGTGTTATAAGCTTTGAATGGAAGCCCCGGTAAATGGCGGCAGTAACTCTAACTGTCCTAAGGTAGCAAAATTTCTTATCGCATAAGTAGCAACCTGCACGAATGGGGTAACGACTGCCCCGCTGTCTCCGCCATGGACCCGGTAAAATTGAATTCTCCGTGAAGATGCTAAGTACCTACGGCTAGACGGTAAGACCATGTGCACCTTAACTATACCTTCGCAGTGACAACCTTAATTGAATGTGTAGGATAGGTGGGAGGTGGTCACACACAACGACCAATCCTGAAAGACCACTCTTTCATCTAAAGATGCCTAACCGCCGCACAGATCATTTGGGGGGAGGCAGGACACTATGAGGTGGGTAGTTTATCTGGGGCGGATGCCTCCTAAAGAGTAACGGAGGTGTGCAAAGGTAGGCTCAAGCTAAGATTCTGCTCGTGAACGTAATAGTATAAGCCTTCCTGACTATGAGACCGACTGGTCGAACAGAGACGAAAGTAGGCCATAGTTATCCGGGAGTCCCGTGTGGAAGGGCTCTCGCTCAATGGATCAAAGGTACCGGGGATAACAGGCTAATGACTCCCAAGAGCTCTTATCGGCGGAGTCGTTTGGCACCTCGATGTTGACTTATCACATCCTGGGGTTGAAAAAGGTCCCAAGGGTTTGGTTGTTCGGCGATTCAAGTGGTACGTGAGTTGGGTTTAGAACGACGTGAGACAGTTTAGTTCCTATCTACCGTTGGTGTTAAAGTGAGAACTGAGAGGAGCCAACCCTAGTACGAAAGGACTAGGTTGGGCTAACCTATGGTGTACCGGTTATTATGCCAATAGCAGCGCCGGACAGCTAAGTTGGTATGGAAGAACTGCTGCTCCGTGGGAAATCCTTCTCTATACAAGTTCATGGACGAGTTTTTTCAACATAACTTTGATAGGCGAGAGGTGTAAGCACCGCGAGATGTGAAGCGATCTCGTACTAAATGAAATGACTTTCACTTTCCATAACAAAATTGAAAGAAAGTCAACCTATTCCTTAAATTGCGGTCAGTCTCGCTACCTTTTTAGTTGCCACCCCCTACTTGCTCATTCGCAATTACTACCACAAGAAAGTCGCCCCTATCTCTAAAGGGGCTTATGTACTCCAATACTTTCTTATGTTATGGGGTCTCGAAGACTGAATTAAGATGCCAACCCTAGTCAGCAAGCTAAAAAACTTTCTCAAGAACATGGAGAGCGGGGACTCTTTAACCTGGCAAAATATAGATAAAGAAATGAAAAAATGGGGGGGGGGGGGGGTCGCGGTCTATGCTGATTTTTTTTTCTTAGATAGAATGAATGGATAAGGGGTGCTTGTGTTTTGGTTTTCGTAGTTGCAATAATTTTTTTTTTCCAAGAAAAGGTCCCCTCCTTCAATATCATGATTGGGTCGACCAGGCCAAATCATAAGTGAATAGAAAAAAATGTACATAGTTGTTCCAGCTGAAATACTTGAAATAATTCTACCACTTCTACTAGGAATAGCCTTTTTAGTGCTAGCTGAACGTAAAGTAATGGCTTTTGTGCAACGTCGAAAGGGTCCTGATGTAGTGGGATCGTTTGGATTGTTACAACCTCTAGCAGATGGTTTTAAATTGATTCTTAAAGAGCCTATTTTACCAAGTAGTGCTAATTTCTCCCTTTTTAGAATGGCTCCAGTGGCTACATTTATGTTAACTCTGGTCGCTCGGGTCATTGTACCTTTTGATTATGGTATGGTATTATCAGATCCAAACATAGGGCTACTCTATTTGTTTGTCATATCTTCGCTAGGTGTTTATGGAATTATTATAGTAGGTTGGTCTACTATTTAGGGGGCGGCCGTTCGGTCGCCTATGATTCTAGGACCAATAGGTTCAAAATGGGTTTGTGCCACAGGTTTTGAAAAATCTACTCTGCATAGGTGTGGGCTTACAGGGCTAGGGCATATAAACCCTTTCTTTCATTTATCAATAGGGCCCTGTCCTGATTAGTCACTTTTCTAGGCCGGGATCGATAAGTGGAAGTCATAAAAAAGAACTCTTTCTCTTCGCACCTCAGATCAAGAGGAAGGGTTGCTTGTCAAGATGGCCTATATATAATAATAATAAATTTCTTTCTATTTTATATAATTATATTTATAATAAAAATGGAAAGATTCGCTTTCTTTTAACCGGGTCATTCTTCTTTATCAACGCTACTAAGGACCTATAGGTTTGCCTACTTAACTTATTAAAGATAATGAGAATGGGTTATTCAAACAAAAAGGAAAAGGCCCTACTTAGTTGACTGAAAATGACAAAGGCTTGCGAATCTAAGTAGGGCTTGAGGCCCCCTGCGAATCCGTAAATCAGAGGAGCATGACGCAACAAAAGGATGGTCCCCTATGCATTTCATTTTTTCCTTAATAAAAAAGGTACCCCCATCATAGTGAACCTTTCCTTGTGATAGGGATGAGGTAGATGCCTCCCAGCCGAGGGACGGATCGAATCGGAGTTTTCTTAGGTAGCCACCGACCTACAGTTATCCTTAAACCTCCGTGCTTGGTGGAGAAGAAGTGAACAAAAGTACGCTCGCTTGCTGCCTTGTTCTCTGTTGCGAACTGGGAAGGTCAGATTGGAGCAAGATTTTATGAGAACATATTCCCCATATTCGGGGACAAGGGGCGGAACGACCTCTCGATCTACTTACTGCAGCCTAGCAAGAAAAACGTCGTCTAGGCATTCCCCATTGCTCCGATCTCCCTTACGCCTAGAACGTTGTCTGGGCCAAGAGCTATAGTTGGTTTCTGTTTCCATTTGGTTGTTTCTTCCTTGTTGTTGATACCAGCAAGACCTAGCCATATGATGTCCGCTAGTTGGTAGTGAGAGGACTCTTAGTACCTGCATACCCAAAAGAGGGCACTGGTTAAAAAACAATCATTTAATTTTCTTTCTAGCTCTCCCTTAGCAGCGATAAATGAGTCTACCTATCTGCCTAGCTTTGGAAGATTTACCCCAATGCAATTCACAGAAATTCCACGAATCCGTTGGTGGATAAGTACAACGACTCAGCAGCAGTGCGGAATTGAGTTTCTTGTCTGGTGGATCTGATCTATAGTTAGGGGGCAATACATACCAAAAGTTTTGAAGAAGGAAGGCGCATAAGAGTATATAACCAACCAACCTTTCTATATAAGCTATTCACATTAGTGAGTCGGTTGGATGCATAAGGAAGTGCACGTTTGTGAGACCTTAGTCGGGATGCATAGGTAAGTCAACCTACAAGCACGGAAGAGCATGGTACCGCTACCCCTCTCTAAGTAAAGGTAATATTCTTAGCCCTGTAGATGACTCCATCTAACATACAATAGGGACAGCTGTTTTCGGCTGCTTGTTTCATATCTTGAAGAAAGAGTAGGCTTAAGTAATGCAATAAGGGTCAGGTCAATAATATCTATGTTATTGCCCTACTGATTTAAGGCTTCCGCCCGATCCCGAATGCACATTTTTTTGGGTTCATCTTCAATTGATGTTTTCTTAACCTTTCGAAGACCTTGCGTAAATTTTTTATGTAGTCGGCTCTTTCTTTTGAAAAGACTACCAAATCGTCCACGTAAGGCTCGCATATGTTATGTAGGAGGTCACTGATAATTTGTGTCATCGCTCTTTGATATGTTGCACTTTCTTTTTCTTTTTTTTGGGCATATCGTAGTAAGGAAAGGAAGTGAGGGCACTCATTCGAATCGAATAGCTGAAACTACTATAACTCCTATTTTTCTGCTTTAAGAGAAGCCTTCTAGCTCGTTTTAAAGCGTTGAAGAGAGAGATAGGACATTCTAAAGATAGTTGTTGAGGAAGCATCTAATTTCTAACTACTTGTCTGTTTTCAAGCTAACTGAATGCCTATCTGCTGCTAGTTCTGTTCAACTATGTGCTCTTACTGCTCACGTTGCCGGTGTGACAGTCTGAGTAGATGGTGCTCTATTTCCTCTTGTTTTTGCGGTTCATAACCAGTGCTATTTAATTTGAAGTTAAGGGAATATCACCAGTTCTTGGAATAATAGCTCTGGACTTCATGGCTTTGAGGGAGGTTTAGCCTTAGCCTAAGTCTTTTCGGAATAGAATGCTTCTTTGATAGAGCTTCAAGCAAGAAGGAGGAAGGCCCTGTTTTTGCCAATGGATCACTTAGTCAGAATAAGCGGGCTTAGGTTGATGAGAAATAAGCCATTTTCCCCTTTTTCCATGGAAAAGTGTCGAAGGAATAGGCACATTTAGAGTTGTGGGACTTGAAGGAATAGAATGGCCTGTTAGAATGGGTAGGGACAGCCGATAATTGGCCTAATTTCCAGGGGGACTCTAGTATAAAAAATTCCCGGTATTTCATCGTGAAAGTGTCACATGTAGATTGTTCTTATTAAAGGAAAGAGCCGAATAGACAAATAGTTTACATGACCGCTCGCTTTGGACAAGATGCCATAGTATAAGAAGAAGGACTTTGTTTGCAAAGATGACTTTCCCCCTTTCCTTTGTGAGGGAGGTTTGTGCACAAGAATTAATACTCAAAGTATAAGGACGATGGCATAGAGCATAGAATGAGACTGATGCTTTGAATGCCCAGTTTTCAGGGGTTGTGATAGAAAGAGCTGTGGTACTTTCGAAATACGGAATCATACAAGGCTGTCACTATTCTTGAAGAGGAAGCGTAGTTGGCACGTTGAACCATGTCTGTCAACGGTGAAAGATCGCCCTAAAGTGAGGGCCCCAGATATAGTATTTCTCAATTGTCTATCGACTTGACAATCATGCCTGCTTGACATAGCCTTTTTCATTCAGTCTACCAATAAATGAAAAAGGATTTATGGTGACACAACAGCTGTGCTCGACGCTCTCTTTCCTATTCCACTGCGCTAAGTGGTCTTTCCCTTTCTTGCTGGATGACTACTATGGAAAAAGATGATGACTACTCCCAGTCTCTAGTCAATCAATGCTGATGCTAGAAGAGCTATTCCCACTGCCCACCCGAAAGAGACGAGGAAGACTAACCGCCATCCTGCTCGAACCTTTGCTGCCTGAGTTATATAGCTGACTACGAGAATGAAGGTTCAAGCTATGGCTGCCCCATGGGATACTCATTTGAAAACTTTGTGAGAAAGAGAGAAGTCACCTGTCGAGCCAATGAGGCTCTTCTAGCTATACCTACACGGCAAGGGAAAGATCAAAGGCGAGGTGGGAAATTCCCCGCACGAACTATCTGATCAAGTTTTCCTTTTCCTATCACAGGCAGCTGTCAAAGCCGTGTTTTATTGCCATGTACATGCTCTGTTACAGCTTCGTTTATGCGTCAATCAATTAACAGTGAAGCATGGAAGGAAGAGTTTTGATCACCGTGTGGGTAGTCCTTATTAGGGTTTCCGTTTCATGTGCACAAAAAAGGAAGGAAGAATGGTGCGACTATAGTAATGCCAAGCGTACGAGCAAATGACTGTACCTACCCTATACTAATGAATGAAAGAAGCTCATCGCAGATAATAGGACAAGCGATAGCGGTTCCATTCTTGCTCTTCCTATTCCATACCATAAACAGACACCTTTGATTCATCGACATTGGCGCTAGAGGCTCTATCCCCACCCACCAGCCCTTTATGGAGTTAGCGGACCAAGAGAAAAAATTACCCGATATAATAAAGAAAGTAAGAAGGGTTCCAAACCATTGAAATAGAAAGTACTAAGAACTGATTACCGTCAAGCACAAGATTCAAAGCTGGAATCTTCCTACTCTTGTTAGTTGGGATAGAGCATCCTATCTTGTTGATTCTCCTTTCCCGCCACCTCGAGCTCTCACTTTCAGGGTGAATATGCAAGAAATTCACTATGATAATTGACATGACACAATCCCTGAAGAGTATGATGTGCCCGACCTTGCTTCTCTTGATCCCCACCTACCACCCGTAGAGTCGGGTCAATATCAATACCTATACCAGAGATTGCTTTTAGCTATATCTTTTCAGAGATAGGAGAATTCCTTTTGTACTTACAAGAATGCTACTTAGGGAGAATAATCTCTTGACTCAGGAGAACCTGAATCTATTCTTTCTATGTCCCACACCCGCCTATGTTAAAGCATCCGCCCATTCCTCAGTGAAAGGAAATGCTACTCAGGGATCAAAAAAGAAAGCAAGTGCCTCATCAGAAAGACTTGGTTCGTAGAGTAGAGGCCTTTCCCAAAGATATTGGTTTTAATCTCCTCTCCTTATAGTCAAGTGGCTTTCACTCTTTGACTAACATTTTCTATTCCCCTTCGACCGGTCATAAAAGGAAAGGAGAATAACTGAGATAGTATGCTATGCGCAGACTGACTTGCTGCTTGATTTTTTTGAGGAATTTTTAAGTGAAGGGCGATGCTAGTCAATTGAGACTCTTTTTACTATTTAATACATAGCAGACTTTCATCAATCATAACTCAATTCTCGTCTTCTCTAGTGGGAATTCTGATCCCGAATAACTAAATAGCGTTAGTGAGGATGACCATGCCCAGTCCCAGTAGCTTCTATTTCAACTTCTTAACCACATCGGGCCTTTGGAGAAGCAAGTAATCTATTTATATCTCCTTCCTCAGGTATTAAGGTTCCTGCCCTTCTTGTGTCACGAGCTTTTTCCATTCTCTTTCTTTTTTAAGGATTGGAATGGAATCTTTCGGTAATGGTCTAACTAGCTCAACCCCTTTGACGGGGGAATGTACTTCATGTCCTAGCTTTCCTTTCTTTCGGGGCCATTTCCTTCGCCTTTCTTCTTAGTCTGAGGCATCTCCCTCCCGTCCTATTGTGATAAGTTAACCGTAAAGTCTTGGAACTTAGGGTTTTCCAATCATTTCAATCCCTCTAGTATTGGCAGTTTCATTAAGCCAATCTGCTATCATTCTAGTTGTTAGTGAAGTGACTGCCTGATGTTCGATCGTGTAACTGGCACCGCAGCGAATGAATGTCCTCAACTCGGAGAAAGAGAATAAGAATGATTATCATCAGGTAAAAAAAACCTTGGGTCATTGGAGACTATTACTTTACGATCTATCATTGGACTCAGGGGTTTATCTCATCTGAAGCTACCATTTACTCGGTGGGACTTGAATTGGAAGTTGGTAACTAAGTGAGAAAATGGCTCTAATGAAACTAACTGTATTTCAGCTTGTGCACACAAAGAATCATTCTATCCTTTCGTCCCTCGCTTCCTTAAGCCACGCCTTTACTCCTAAGACCAGGATTCATTCACAACAGCTTCTCCTTCCCTTGCTTCCACGTTCTTCTCGAATATCATATATTTTAACTATACTGTAAAAGCTTTAAGTAGGTCTCCTACAGCTCTTACCATCAAATAGGCTCTCTCCGTTATACTGAATAGTCTTTCTATCTCCCATTTCCCTGGGTTTTAGAAGGAGTTGCTATTGTTGTTTCTTTCCAGCCCGTTCAATTTACCGGGGGCGCAGTTGCTGTCCTAAGGGGGAATCATCAAGTTTGGATGCTTGAAAGAAGTTGTTCTAGACAGTTTTCTTTGAAAAATGGGTTAGAGGGCGAAAGCCTGGTTTCCAAGTTAGTCTTCAAGCCAGAAAGTCAGCATTTCCTCTTAGTGTGAGAAAGCCAGGTCGAGATCTAGTTCTATTTATCAATCAAAGAGTTAGAAAGCTCGCTTTAAGAAGGCTAGTCAAAATTTGACTTTGTAGCTGGGATTCCGGGGACCGGCTTCGCGAGACCATTTCGGCCTATTCATGACTAAGCTCTATTGGGCGGACAATTACCTTTCTTTAACTAGGTGAAAAGAGCTAATCAGACATTTAATTTCTTATTATAAGAAATTTGAGAGAGCGAATGAGATTGATCGAAAACATAGTCTAAATTGGATATGTGAAGCATGCCGCCAGCTTTTCATCCTGAGCCTGGATCAAACTCTTCATTCAAGGAATAGAATACGCTCTTTTCTTTTAAGGACATTAATCAATAGTTCAGCGAGCCTCGCTTCTTTTCTTTGGGTTTTTTCATTATTTTATTAGACTGTATGAGTATTATTAAACGAGTGGAACGATCTAAAGAATATCCTGTGGGAGATAGCTATGAATTTCTCTTAATTGACTTTTCCTTTCAAGCTTCAGTGTGAAAGTGAACGTTGAATGTAAGAGAAATTCAAATGTTATAACACCAGTACGTCAGGAACCATCAGAAAAAGAAAGACTATCCTAGAATAAATTGTATAACTTTGATAAAGTATTCTCCTTGGGTTCTGTTCTCAATGAGACTCGTATGTAGGGAATTAAGATAGGGAATACTTTCATCTATAAAAAGGATATGCTGAGCAATAGGTTCTATGGGAGGCAACTCAAAGTCCAAACCTGGAGTAGTTTCTTTATAAACCCGTACAAGCATTTCTACTTTGGATACGATTCTTTATTTTAGCATATCTATAGTCAATTGATTGAGCTTATTGTCCATATTAATGGAATTTAGATTTCTGGTCTGTCCAGCCCTAAAAGCCACAAGAAGGGCGATAGACAGGGTTAACCCTAAAGATGTGATGTATTCTGAAATTAGCAAGTCCATTGCTTTGATTCATTTTCTTTTCTTTTTCTGCTCTCCCGGGAAAAGACTTCTCGGAAATCGCCGGTGGTTAGTCCGGGAAGACATGGGACTTTTTGGGCGTAAAAGTGGTTCTCTTAAGATATTTCAAGTTGGATGAAAAGAGTAAAGTTACAATATCATATATGTTATTCGAAACAATCTTACCTTGAAAGGAGAAGTCAGTGCCAACAATCGAAAAGCTATTAGGTAAGTCGTGTGGCACATCAAATCTTTCAAGAGAAAGAAAGTTCCCTTCAGAAAGGAAGAAGAAGTGTAGACATCAAACTCCTTGGGTGTGTCTGCGCTCAGTCTCTGTCTGACGGCCCATTACCTAAATCTCAATCTAGCTTCAAAGGGTAGTTTTCTTTCTGGTCTGACGGCCTCTTCTTCGTCTAATCATTATACTTGTAGCAAGAAAGGGGCTTTGGAAAGATAGTTCGCCTGGTCTGTCTATTTGTATACATTGGCAAGAAAGCCTAGATACCCATTCACCGCAATGAGGTTTGAAGATGCTCGAGAGAAGCGAGAGGAAAGAACAAAGTAGCTCGACCGTAAGGGAGAGCATCTTCCTCCCTAGAATATTTATCTTTGTTTTTTGCTTGATTATACAGTTGTTGATTGAGTCTTTCTATTGCAGGGGCGATATAAAGGGGTTTCCGTCTAAGTCTTCGAGTCCTCTCTTGGAAGTGGGAAGTGAGGGGGCAGTGCTAGCTGTCCATCTAGTCCATTCCGTCCTGCGTTGGAAAAACCTCTACTCTACCCCTATGTTCTATTACAACCCATATCCACACACGTTATTTCATGCCATATGTTAGTTAACACAAATCAAGAGGGAATTATCCTTGAGATGATAAGCAGTTAATCCTGTTGATCTTAAGTGATACAAGGGTGCATACGGGTGATTAACAAGTATTAGAAGTTAAACGAATCAAGGATGCTATAACTCGTACTTTTGGGTAAACACATAGATGCTTAATATACTCAGGAGGTCATGTTTTAAGGTATTTGAATCATATAATATCCGTATCATATGTCTTGAAGTCAAACGAGTTATGAAACAAAAGTCGACAAAAGTTGTCGCAACTTAGGTTCATAGTTTTACTTAAACTTTAGGTCAAATGTTATTACGGTTTTCTCCCAATATACTTGGAATTACGGGGTGATCTACCAATCAAATTGAATATCTATGAGTCTCATTCAAAACGCATTAAAAACTTTATCAATAAGACATTGGAATAGAGAGATATAGACATTTTCGTGAGAGTGCACAAGCTGCTAGGTGACAAGTAGGTGGGCCAGCTACTTGGTTAAATGACGGCCCAGAAGAGGCAATTTCGGGTCAGAAAAGGAGCCCATTAAAAGGCTTATCTTCTGCATTATATCCGTAATTATATTTCACAAATAACCAGACTTAAAATCCTGCAAACTTCCTCCCAAAAATTATCCACAAACCCTAATTGATTTTCCTTCTCTTTCAAGTTCAAATCGGGGGTAAACACTAGAGTTTGAAGAACCAAGATAAAGGCTGAGTTATCCAACAAGTAAGGTGAGTTCACTGCTATATTTCATACATTTATTCTGCTGTGAATTCATGGTAATTCGTTATATATACGTAAGAACTCACGGGACGGTGGTCGGAAGCCGTGAGTTCAGGTTATTCACTTGTAGCGGACTGTTTTGTAGACTGTTTTGTGTTGCTGTTGGGCTGCATTTTTTATTACTTTTTTGTGGAGTTTTGGAGGAGTCAGGGTGTGGAGAAACACCATATATATATGTTGGGTTGTGGTTGCTAGTTGTTCATAATATTTTTGGGTCGTTTGATACGACTATAGTGGCCGTCGTATCTATGAAGTGATTAGATTGTGTGTGGACTGTTTTGGGAGGCTCAATATGTTTATTATTGATGTTGTTTAGGCTGTTTGGTGATTGTTTTGAATTGTGGGACTTCATATAAAGAGGGGAGGTGCTGTCCATTTCGTCACAAAATAGGTTGTGGTTGGTACATAATAGTTGCGACGCTTAAACGTTAACGATAGTGTCATTTCTCCCATTGTAGACTAAGGAGTCGTGACGTTTGCATAGCTTGAGGTTGGGGCAGTATATACAAGGTATGTGAGGCTATCCCTTTCCTTCTTTTTCACGACTCCGATTGTACATAATGTAATGAACGAGCTTCTAAAGATACTTTACTCTTAGAAGCTAGCAGTACTTACATTGTTTCCTCACTTATGGAACGATTGATGTTGATGTTGCTTCTCTTATTATTATGTTATCAATCTTGTTGGTACTTCCTGATTCCTATAATGTTCATAGTGAAGAGTTAGTACTAATAAGGTATACATATGATACCGACCTTACGTCACTCCGAAAGATCTACAAGGTGTTTCCATGAGTCGAGCATGCATTATATATATGTATCTATTTTACTCTACCGAGCCGCGCTATAGTTGGAAACCACTGATCAGTTGGGTTTTACCGAGCTCCACTTGGCCGAGTACGATTCTACCAAGCCTTATAATGGCCGGGTATGATTCTACCGAGCCTTATGATGGCCAGGTACGTTTTTACCGAGCCTATTACAGACGGGTATGATATGATGATGATGATGCCCACAGAGACATATGTTTTCAAAGATTATGTATTTATACATATGTATCATGCATTTCATGTCAGTAGCCCTCAGAGGTACTCAGATGTTACATGTTGTATATTCTCTATCCCTGCTTACATTACTATTCGTATTTATGGTTCTCTACCTTACATACTCAGTTCTTTATTCGTACTTACATCCTTTTGTTTGTGGACGCTGCATGTCGTGCTGCAGGTCCTAATAGACAGGCATCTGTAGCTCCCCCATCACAGTAGGTTGTCCATTTCAATGGTGATTGGCGAGATCCCTTCTTCGGACTTGCCTTAGTCTTGGTATGCTTTTTTGTTATAGACATTATGTTTATGTCGGGGCCCTGTTCTGGCTATGTTGCAGCACTTATGTTCCTTTAGAGGCTCATAGACAAGAGTCGACTCATGTATTGTATGGTATGCCTTGTCGGCTGGTTTTTGTTGTATAGTCTTTCATTTTAGCGTGGTAGCTTGTACCATATGTATATAGTTTCTTGATTTTCTGATCATCCCATGTTATGTAGGTTCATCCACTCACATTTTATTGTTGGTTGTCCATGATCCATGTTTACCATTTATATTTCTCTCGTCAGCTCTAAAAGATACTAAAGAAGGTTAGATAAAATGTACGTTGGTGCTCGGCAAGTATTGTCGGGTGCTAGTTGTGGTCCTCCAGTTTAGGTCGTGACAAACTTGGTATAAGAGCAAGTCTGTCCTAGGGATTGTCTATGAGCCATGTCTAGTAGAGTCTTGATTATGGATGTATAGCGCGCCACATTAATAATTAGGAGGCTACATGACATCTAGGGTTGTTACCTTCTTCCTGAATCTAAATCGTGCATAGAGTTGAGTCGTAAGTGTTCGTCTCTAATATTCACCTTGTTTTCTTTCAGCCATGCCTTCGACTGGGAAACAAACAATTAGTGGAAGGCTTGATACAACTGCAGGAGAGGGTACCAGTCAGGTGCCCCAAGTCAGAACAGGCCAAAGTGAGGCTCAGAGTGAGATGCCGTCTCATACCTCATCTACTCCATCTTCTCTAGAGGATATTAGGAGGCACCCTGCACCTCCAGCTCCTCCGTTTGGTACTACAGACCAGGATATGCAGAGTTCTTTGCAATTATTGACTAGCTTGGTAGCTGCTCAGTCTCAGAGGCAGAATACAGGTGCTGCTGATAAACCAGTTAGTATGAGAGTTCGTGATTTTATTAATTTAGACCCTCCAGTGTTTACCGGATCAGACCAATGAGGATCCACAAACTTTTATTGACCAGGTTTATCGTACACTATGGGTTATGCATGTTAGTGATACAGAGGCATTAGAGTTGGCTTCTTATCGACTACGGGATTTAGTGGTTCTCTGGTATGATAATTGGGAGAGATCCAGGGTTCCGAACGCTCCTCCAACTATTTGGAAGGATTTTTCTGAGGCCTTTCTTCGTCACTATTTGCCAGTTGAGATACGACGAGCTAGAGCTGATAAGTTCTTGAACCTTAGACAAGGTAATATGAGTGTGCCAGAGTATAGTATGCTTTGATTCTTTAGCAAGGTATGCTCCCCATATGGTGGCCGAGATGAGTGATAGGGTGCATTTGTTTGTGAACAAGTTGGTACCCCATTTGATAGATGAGTGTATGACAGCCTCCTTGGTAGATGGCATGGATATTTCCCGTATTCAAGCTTATGCCCAGACACTAGAGGATCGTAAGGGCCAGTAAAGGGCAGATAGGGAGCAGGATTGGGGCCAGCATAAGAGGGCGAGATTTGCAAGGTATTCTGATGACTTCAGAGGCAGTGCAAGGCCCTAGTCTTCGAGGAGTTCAGCGCCATCTGTAGCTAGTTCTCCTCCATAGTTTCAGAGGTCTCGATATGATCGATCCTATTCTGGTCTAGGTCAGAGTTTGTAGGCATCTGGATCGCAACATCACAGGGATACTAGTCAGACGAAACCCCCAACACCACAATGTGATCAGTGCGGCAAGGCCCACTTTGGACTGTGCTGTCGAGGTTCTGATGCGTGTTATTCTAGGGGACAACCTGGCCATATGATGCGAGATTGTCCTAACAGGGGAGGTGATGGTATGGCTCAGCCGACTAGATTTGTGTCTGGTTCTTCCTTATTAGTTCGACCTCCAGCACGAGGTTTTTAGCAGTTGATAGGTCGTGGTAGAGGTAGAGGTGCATGGCCGAGTTCGAGTGGTGCTCAAAATAGAACCTATGCTCTAGTAGGTCGACAACATCTCGAGTCGTCTACGGATGTTGTTACAGGTATATTGTCTGTGTGTTCTTATGATGTATATGCATTGATTTATGCGGGATCTACATTATCATATGTTATACCCTTTGTGGCTAATAAGTTTGGCATTGAACCTGAATTGATAAGTAAACCCCTTGCGGTATCTACTCCAATAGGAGATTCTGTGATTTCTAGAAGGGTATATAGAGGTTGTACTGTGATGATTTGTAGTCGTCAAACCTTGGCAAATTTATTTGAGTTAGAAATTCTTGATTTTGATGTGATACTTGGAATGGACTGGTTGGCCTCATGCTATGCAAATGTTGACCTTCGTATCAAGATGGTTAGGTTTCAATTTCCCGGTCAACTCGTCATTGAATGGAAGGGGAACATTGCTACATCGAAAGGTAGGTTTATTTCCTATCTTAGGGCAAGGAAAATGATCTCAAAAGGTTACATTTATCATCTTGTTCGCGTTAGGCATGCGGAGGCGAAGCTGCCGACTCTACAATCTATCCCCGTGGTCAATGAATTTCTAGATGTTTTCCCAAATGAACTCCTAGGCCTTCCTCCAGAAAGGGATATTGAGTTTAGTATTGATGTGTTGCCTGACACTCAACCGATCTCTATCCCTCCATATAGAATGGCCTCGGCAGAGCTGCGAGAGTTGAAGGCGCAGTTAAAGGACTTGCTGGATAAGGGCTTCATTAGACCTAGCACTTCACCTTGGGGTGCGCCAGTCCTATTCGTACGGAAGAAAGATGGGTCATTACGGATGTGTATCGACTATCGGCAGTTGAATAAGTTTACTATAAAGAACAAGTATCCACTTCTAAGAATTGATGACCTGTTTGACCAACTCCAGGGTGCCAAGTATTTCTCCAAGATTGACTTACTTTCAGGGTATCATAAGGTGAGGGTTAAGGAGAAGGATATTCCAAATAAGACCTTTCGGACAAGATATGGGCACTTTGAGTTATTGGTGATGTCGTTTGGGCTAACAAATGCCCCAGCAGCTTTTATGGATCTCATGAATACTGTATTCAGGCCCTATCTTGATGCGTTCGTGATTGTATTCATTGATGACATTCTGGTGTATTCTCGTTCGGAGGAGGAACATGCGAGCCACTTGCGGATAGTATTACAGATGCTTCAGGATCGTAAGTTATATGCTAAGCTCGCCAAATGTAAATTCTGGATGAACTCAATAGAATTCCTTGGCCATGTGATATCTGACGAGGGTATTTGTGTCGACACTCACAAAATTGATGCACTAAAGAATTGGCCGAGAACTACAACACCATCAGAAGTCCGTAGCTTCCTGGGGCTGGCAGGATATTATAGGTAGTTTGTAGAAGGGTTTTCCTCTATATCAGCACCATTGACTAAGTTCACATAGAAAGCTACCAAGTTCCAGTGGTCTAACACTTGTTAACATAGTTTTTAGGAGCTGAAGGGTCGATTGACATCCGCACCGGTGCTCACTCTCCCTGAAGGAACAGAAGGATATGTGGTATATTGTGATGCCCCAGGTATAGGTTTGGGGTGCGTGTTGATGCAGCATGGGAAGGTGATTTCATATGCATCAAGACAATTGAAGTAGCATGAAAAGAATTATCCAACCCATGATTTGGAATTGGCTGTGGTAATATATGCTTTGAAGATATGGCGGCACTACTTATACGGCGTCCATGTTGACATCTACACAGGATCACAAGAGTCTACAATACATCTTCAAGCAGAAAGAGTTGAATTTGAGGCAGCGTAGGTGGCTTGAATTGCTGAAAGACTACGACGCCGAGATATTGTATCATCCCGGTAAAGCCAATGTTGTGGCAGATGCTCTCAGTCGTAAGTCAATGGGAAGCTTAGTGCATATTGATGCAGGTAGATGGGGGTTGACTAAAGAGCTTCATCAGCTAGCCAATATGAGAATCGGATTGTTAGACTCTGATGACGGAAGTGTTACTGTACAGAATACATCAGAATCATCTTTGGTAGCCGAGGTAAAAGCACGGCAATATGAAGATCCTATCTTACTATGATTGAGAGAGAACATTCAGCAGTGTAAAATTACGGCTTTTGAGATCGGAGGAGATGGGGCACAGAGATACCAGGGTCGATTATGTGTGCCAAATGTGGCAGGGTTGCGAGAAAAGATTATGAATGAAATTCATCAATCGCGATATTCCATACATCCTGGCTCAACAAAGATGTGTCATGATGTCAAGGAGCAGTATTGGTGGGATAACATGAAAAAGTCTATTGCAGAATTTGTAGCCCAGTGTCCGAATTGTCAACAAGTAAAGATAGAACATCAGAAACCCGGGGGATTGCTTCAGTTTGACTCTATCTGGGTGAGTTTGACTCTATCTGGGTGATAGTTGATCGAGTTACAAAATGTGCTCATTTTCTGCCAGTTAAGACAACTTACTCGGCTGAAGATTATGCGAAGTTGTATATCAAGGAGATTATTAGGCTTCACGGTGTGCCGGTATCTATTATATCAGATCGAGGAGCTCAATTTACGGCTAACTTTTGGAGGTCTTTTCAGAAAGGTTTAGGCACACAGGTGAATCTCAGCACTACATTTCATCCACAGACTGACGGACAGGTTGAACGTACCATTCAGACATTGGAAGATATGCTACGATCATGTGTTCTAGATTTTAAGGGAAATTGGGATGACCATCTTCCACTCATAGAATTTGCCTACAATAATAGCTACCATTCCAGTATTAAAATGGCCCCATATGAGGCACTATATGGGAGGAGATGTAGATCACAAGTTCGATGGTTCGAAGTCGGTGAAACAAAATTATATGGGCCAGATTTGATTCACCAAGCCATTGAAAAGGTGAAAGTGATACCGGAACGATTGAGGACGGCACAAAGCAGGCAAAAGTCTTATTCCAATGTCCGACGTCGTGATCTAGAGTTTGAGGTTAGTGATTGGGTTTTCTTGAGGATCTCACCAATGAATGGTGCTATGCATTTTGGGAAGAAAGGTAAGCTGAGTCCAAGGTATATCGGTCCGTATAAAATTCTTCAACGAATTGGACAAGTTTCTTATGAGTTAGAATTGCCATCCGAATTAGAATTTGTCCACCTGGTATTCCATGTATCTATGTTGAGAAAATGTATCGGAGACCCTTCTCGAGTTGTCCCTATCAAAGATGTTCAAGTTACAGAGGATATATCATATGAAGAAGTTCCAGTGGCTATATTAGATCGACAAGTCTGCAAGTTGAGAACAAAAGATGTAGCTTCCGTCAAAGTATTGTGAAGGAACAAGAATATGAAAGAAATGACATGGGAAGCGGAAGAAGAGATAAAGTCTAAATACCCTTACCTATTCCAGAATGATGATAACAAGGATGTTGGTGGAACGCAAGATACATTGTAAAGCTGAAACGACTTTATGAGGTAAGGAATAACTTGAGAACACTCTTCCTTAATACAAAATGGTGATATGTAAATAATGTCCATGTCCATAATTCTTTGTGTAGCCTTGTGAGGCCATACTTTGAGGTTCACTGCTTGCAAATTTTGCTAGTGACCATTTTATAGGGGAAAATTGACCAAAATTTTCCGCTGGAATCCACGATGATTTGGACTCCCCATAAACCCTAACATTCGAGGACGAATGTTCCTAAGGGGGGAGGGTGTTACAACCCATATCCACACACATTAGTTCATGCCATATGTTAGTTAACACTAATCCAAGAAGGAATTATCCTTGAGATGATGAGAAGTGAATCCGATTGATCTTAAGTGATACAAGGGTGCATAAGGGTGATTAACAAGTATTAGAAGTTAAACGAATCAACGATGCTGTAACTCATACTTTTGGGTAAACCCATATATGCTTAATATAATCAGGAGGTCATGTTTTAAGGTATTTGAATCATATAATATCTGTATCATAAGTCTTGAAGTCAAAGAGTTATGAAACAAAAGTCGACAAAAGTTGTCGCAACTTAGGTTCTAGTATTACTTAAACTTTATGTCAAATGCTATTAAGATTTTCTCCCAATATACTTGGAATTACGGGGTGATCTACCCATCAAATTGAAGATCTAAGAGTCTAGTTTCTAACACATTAAACCGTTTATCAATACGACATTGAATAGAGAGATATAGACATTTTCGTGAGACTACACAAGCTGCTAGGTGACAAGTAGGTGGGCCAACTACTTGGTTAAATGACGGCCCAAAAGAGGCAATTTCGGGTCAGAAAAGGAGCCCATTAAAAGGCTTATCTTCTGCATTATATCCCTCATTATATTTCACAAATAACCACACCTAAAACCCTGCAAACGGCCTCCCAAAAATTATCCACAAACCCTAATTGATTTTCCTTCTCTTTCAAGGTCAAATTGGGTGTAGACACTAGAGTTTGAAAACCCAAGATAAAGGCTGAGTTATCCAAGAAGTAAGGTGAGTTTACTACTTTATTTCATACATTTATTCTGCTGTTAATTCATGGTAATTCGTTATATACACGTAAGAACTCACGGGACAGTGATCAGAAGCCGTGAGTTCAGGTTATTCACTTGTAGCGGACTGTTTTGTGTTGCTGTTGGGCTGCGTTTTTTATTACTATTTTGTGGAGTATTGGAGGAGGCAGGGTGTGGAGAAACACCATATATATGTTGGGTTGTGGTTGCTAGTTTTTTGTAATATATTTGGGTCGTTTGATACGACTATAGTGGCCGTCGTATGTATGAAGAGATTAGGTTGTGTGTGGACTATTTTAGGAGGCTCAATATATTTATTATTGATGTTGTTTAGGCTGGTTGGTGATTGTTTTGAATGGTGGGAATTCAGAGAAAGAGGGGAGGTATTGTTCGTTTCATCACAAAATAGGTTGTGGTTGGTACATAATAGTTGCGACGCTTAAACATTAACGATAGTGTCATTTCTCCTATTGTAGACTAAGCAGTAGTGACGTTTGCATAGCTTGAGGTTGGGGCAGTATATACAAGGTATGTGAGGCTATCCCTTTCTTTCGTTTGCATGACTCCGATTGTACATAATGTAATGAACGAGCTTCCAAAGATACTCTACTCTTAGAAGCTAGCAGTACTTACATTGTTTCCCCTCTTATGGAACGATTGATGTTGATGTTGCTTCTCTTATTCTTATGTTATCAATCTTATTGGTACTTCCTGATTCCTATAAGGTTCATAGTGAAGAGTTAGTCCTAATAAGGTGTACATAGGATACCGACCTTACGTCACTCCGAAAGGTCTACAAGGTGTTTCCATGAGTTGAGCATGCATTATATATATGTATCTATTTTAATCTACCGAGCCGCGCTATAGTTGACCGGGTACGACACCTATTGTGCAACCACTGATTAGTTGGGTTTTACCGAGCTCCACGTGGCCAGGTACGATTCTACCGAGCGTTATTATGGCCGGGTACGTTTTTACCGAGCCTATTATGGTCGGGTACGATATGATGATGATGATGCCCACATAGGCATATGTTTTAAAAGATTATGTATTTATACAAATGTATCATGCATTTCATGTCACTAGCCCTCAGAGGTACTCAGATGTTACAAGTTGTATAATCTCTATCCGAGCTTACATTACTGTTCGTATTTATGGTTCTCTGCCTTACATACACAGTACATTATTCGTATTGACGTCATTTTGTTTGTGGACGCTGCATGTCGTGCTGCAGGTCCTAATAGACAAGCAGGTGCAGCTCCCCCGTCATAGTAGGTTGTCCAGTTCAGCGGCGACTGGCCAGATCCTTTCTCCGGACTTGCCTTGGTCTTGGAATGCATTTTTGTTATAGACATTATGGGTATGTCTGGGCCCTGTTCCGGCTATGTTGCAGCACTTATGTTCCTTTAGAGGCTCATAGACAAGAGTCGACTCATGTATAGTTTGGTATGCCTTGTTGGCTGGTTTTTGTTGTATAGTCTTTCATTTTAGCGTGGTAGCTTGTACCATATGTATATAATTTCTTGATTGTATGGTCATCCCATGTTATGTAGGTTCGTGCAATCATATTTTATTGTTGGTTGTCCATGATCCATGTCTACCATTTATATTGCTCTCGTCAGCCCTAAAAGATAATAAAGAAGGTTAGATAAAATGTACGTTGGTGCTCCGCAAGTATGGTCGGGTGCTAGTCATTGTCCTCCAGTTTGGGTCGTGACATGTTCGTATGCCCCTATGTTCGTGCTAGTAGTGGCCCTTAGCTCTAAGCCTGATAGTGGTCTTAGTGTAAGAAACAAGCAACCTAAATATGGCACATGTCGCAGGGCCCCACTCGGATGACTGGTTTTGAGGCAGGTGTCTTCTAGGCTTTCACCCTATTTCAGTCAATTGCATCAAGAGTATTGAGATTGATTGGGCTCTAGGACCCTTTTAGGAAAGCGACGGACGAAAAGCAACGATTTCTCTAATAAGAAGGATCATGCTATTCTAGGAGGTGGCGTACCTGAAAGATTGACTGTTGACTTTGATCATTCGTTAGTACTAAGACTTGAATCAGTATCTCAAATAGGGCGATATCAGGTCTTCTGTGCGATCCCGATCTTCTGTATATGGTAAGCGAACGGCCTTTCCCCTTACTAAATCAAATAGGGAAATGAAAAGGGGTCGACCTTAAGTTCTAGCTTAGATAGCTTAGACTGAAGAGTTGTACCTTTTCTTTCTGAAAGAGTCATTTTCTCATTATTAGAGAGAAGCAGAAGCCTTAGAAGGGAGCACTCGTGGCAGACTTACTATATCCCATTCCAGCCTCACCTTACCCTTTCGTTAACTAACCTACCTTGCTTTTCAAATATAAATAGAAAACCACTCAGGTCAATAGCTCCTTTCATCATGATTCACTGTCCCTAATAGATTTTGATCACTAAAAAAGACCTCTGCAGGACCTTCACCCGGAAGACAGAATCAAAGGTAGACAACAATCAGTTGTTTCACCTCAGTGAGAGGTAAGGCAGAAAAAGGGAAAAGGGAAAGGCACCTTGACTTTGAAAACTGAAAGGCCAAGCAAGGGAAGTGCAAGATAACTAATGGAAAGGGCTGGAGATAGAGAGTGCTGAAGGGGGAAGAGGAGCTTGGTAGCTTGCATAAGTCCAGTTTCAGAGGTTCAGAAGCCAAAGGCAACTCTCAGACCATTTGAGTTTACAGACTCTGCCGCTTAGGTGACTACGAGATAGAACATGGGTTCACCCGTTCAAAACTACAACTAGACTACCAGTAGAGGAACTGAACGGGCACGAAGACCTACTAAATAGGAGGAAAGGTGTTATCCCAATAGGTTTCGGATCGGATCGAGCAATAAGTGAATGAGCTTGACCAATCCCAATGAGGGAAGTAGTGAAAAAGAAGCAGAAGGGACATCTTGAACTCAGGGGGAAAGGACCTTAATGACAACAAAAGAAGTGCGTGCGTTTCCCGATCAAATAGAGGCCCTTGAACTCGCCTCCATTCAACAAAGATATTTCACATATGAACTCTCCTCGGGATTGGACTCTTTCTGATAGCCCTTTTGCCAGCATAGATGAATCTTTTATCCAGATCTGATTTCGACCCGTCTTCCAAGACACCTTCAACCAACCATAGAGATCATGGGTGAGATATCAAAGTCGACCTCCTTGTCAGGTCAGATTGATGAATGGCATATAGAGATGCTTAAAACACCATTCCTTGAATAATTGAAAACAGAAGTGACGAAGCAAGGATCTTAGCGTACCGTTTTTGACTACCTTCTTTGTCATGTCTGAGTTCTAACATTCTAGGGAATATGTGCTTTGCTTTGTCAATGTCACTTTCAATATGCTTCACACATTCAAGTTTGATTGATCTGTTCACATTGGCCATCCAGAGAGATTATATACAGTGTGCCATTAGAGAGGAGAACTATTGAATAGGAAAGATGGGGAAAACTAACTTAAAGTGAGGGTTGGCGCCCTAGCCAAAACCTATTAGTCTTGCTAGCTTAACGTCTTGGGAGTGAAGTTTTTCCCGGGCGGGGGGAACGAACGATGTTGATTGGCATAAGGCCCGTAGTCTAATTCCGAAGCATTGCATCTTCAGCCAAAAGGGAGTGATGTGATTCACATGTGGGGATCACGAATGAGATATAGCACAAGAACATGACTTAAGTAATTTCTTAATAAAGTCTCATAGCTTTGACCTCATATTAACTCAGTCTGAAATTTCAACTTTCTAATCGATTAATTAGCGATTATCATATATGGAATGATAGGCGAAAGCTACTTAGGACCTAATTTTAAGAAAGTGAACATTAGTATGCTCTAAAAACCTTAAGATATGACTAAACAGTGTGTATTGCACTAACAGAACGACATCTATGCTTAATCTTAAGGTTTTCTTAAAACATTTAGTCAATTAGTCTTATTAAGACAAGGATAACTTTGAGGTATAAGGTATTATGGCAATCTCTGTCATACAAGTAAATTTAAGTTTATTATGTAGGAGGAGCTATTGCCTTCCTTATAATCGGTTCGAAGAGAAAAGGAAACAATAAAGGTTCACTTTCATTGGTGCTTCCTCCTACATGTATATTGGAGTCAGAGTGGGCACTAGCTTCCTAAACAGAATTTTCTATGAGGTAGACGCCCGGCCGTGCGAAGCAAGATGAAATAGGTATAGGTTGGATCAATAAAAGAATGATAAGGAAAGTGTACAAGATTCCAATCGGGCTACCTCTGAAGGAAGGTGGCGGCGAGGAAGGGTATTTTGAATCTCGATCAAATAGCATAGCACGGGACCGCGCCGAGCATAACGAGTTAGGTATGGACTTTGTTTCACTACCAGAATCACCATTTGGCAGGGCTAGTAGGACTTGGGTCTCTCTCTTGGGCGGGGCATCAAGTACATCTGTCTTTACCGATTAACCAATTTCTAAATGCTGGAGTAGATCCTAAAGAGATACCACTTCCTTATGAATTTATCTTGAATCGAGATCTTTTGGCTCAACTTTATCCCAGTTTGCCTAGGTAGCAACCCCATTTTTCACCTTGAATTGGTCAAAATATGTGGAATTTTTTACTTTTCGTGGAGGATTAGATAATGTAACTGGGGGTATGTGGCTGACTTATATTGCCCATCGAGATTTAGCTATTGCATTTATTTTTTTCATTGCTGGTCATATGTATAAAACCAATTTCAGGATTGGGCACAATATGAAAGATCTTTGAAATCCTTGATAGTCTGGAAAGGGAACGCAAATCTAGCCACCACTTTCTTTATTTAAAGTAAAAGAAAGAGGGTGCGGGTCAAATCCGCATCTTTGCGCCCTTTACTTACTTCACGTGATGGTGCATCCGATACATGATTAGTTAATGATGATTCTCAACAACATCTGTAAGATCTCGAGGCTTACTAGAGGGAATTCGATCAAAAATGAAAACTTTGGATATGTTTCTTAGAAGGAGATGAACTACCTACAGATTTGTGTGTAAGTGCACGATAGGAATTAAGAGAAAGCTGGCATCCAATTAAGAAAGAATCACTTCGGATAATTAGACTAAGCTTCCTCATTCTCTCTCTTCTTTAGCTAATGATGAAGCAAATCCCTAAAGTCAATGTAGTCCATGAAAGCATCTATTTTTTCCGTTCAAGAAATTGCTTATGTAAAGATGGGTCGAGTCTCTTATAAGATCTTCCTTTCTTCTCTTTTCTTCTATTAGTTAGCTTGGATTGAGAAAGCTCTGCCCAATAGCGCTTAGCCATGTGTGTGTAGACCGAAATGGTCTCACGAAGCCGGTCAACGGTAGCCTAAGAGCAAGTCAAAACTACGAGAAGGGAGGGAGAAATTTTGTGAAGGTAGAGAGAGATTTTAAAATAAGACTTCAAGTTGGTGTGCCGCATTTTAAGAAGGCAGAGACCGCCCTAGGCTTTGCCCTAATTCCCATCTAAGGTTGAATAAGATTAGATTAGTCTCGCTAAATCCATTATCGAATGATTCATCGATGGAATTAGGCCTAGGTCTATGAAAATTTCTTCTGATTCCCCTTCTTTCTTCGACGAAGGCATACACGCATCAATAGGGAACCCAAACAAGAGCTAGAAAATGCAAAGCGGCACCTTAACTTAATAGCTCCATTTCTTGTTCCTAAGCAAAAGGTACACTCAGCCCCTGATACATTGCTATTTCTTTATCCTTGCGGCAGGGGATAATGAGTCGGTTGGCTATTCGAGTATAGCCTCTCTCGGCGTTAGAGATAAGAGTACACCGGCCCGTGTGGTAGTGGGCGAACAAAGGATTTCGTGCTTGCAAAGAAGCGTGCAAGTGGGTGAACGCATCACCATCCAAGCTAGTCACATGGAACATAGGGGTATTCAATCCCCGAGCTTCTGGTCCTTGAGAACCGACTTCGGATTTGCTCCTTAGATAGTGAGTAGCAAAGAAGGGTAGGGTTTAAAGTTTAGGGTTTTCACTTCCACGTCCCAGCTCTTCGAACTCTCTACCTTAGGGTAGGGGTAAGGTCTGCGTACACACTACACTCCCCAAACCCCACTAAGTGGGATTATACTGGGTTGTTGTTGTTGTTGTTGTTGTTGTAACCGGAGGCGGAACCGGCTCCCCCTGAACCATCCTCGGAAGAGTAAGAAAGGAGAAGGGAACGGGATTTTCTCACTTCCAAAGAGTATAAAGCAGCGGAGTTTCACCCTAACAAACTTGATGCACGCATCAAGGCGTTATGCCAATGAGCGAAGGCGATTGCTCAAGAAAAGGGATTCAGCCCCGGCAAATGCGATGCAGTGAAAGACATTGCAGACTATATGGCCGGTGACGTAAAAGATATGCCGACAGCTAGCCAACTTCGCTTTCTAACAAGGTTAAGGTGTGACCTAGAAAATGGAAACAGCGAGACCTAGGTTCTCATTGAACGAGGAGTTTGAAGATGGAGACCAGGTTTGGCACGAAATCATAAAGGTTTGAGGACTCGTTGGTCAAATGAACGGGAAGCTACTGCTTACAGGATGGAGCCGTATGACGCGAGTGTGTCACGTACGGTTCCTTTGAGAAGGGTGTGATACCACCACCTATCAGGCGCGACGAGCGGTCCACGGAGCTGCATCCTTACTCACCTGGTCTATGCACATCGCTTTCTCCATGAGGTTGGCCGCCTATCCTAGATCTTCCCATTTCCAAGAAGATCCCGGGCTCGATCTGGTTTAGTATCAAGGTGATTCTTCTTCTGTTCCTATATATATGGGTCCGTGCAGCATTTCCATGATATAGCTATGATCAATTAATGTGACATGGCCGGAAAGTGTTCTTGCCTCTATCATTAGCTTGGGTGGTCCCCGTTTCGGGTGTTTTAGTCACCTTTCAATTGCTCCCTTAATTATGTGCGAGGAATTGCCCTATTGAGTAATAGGAAGTGGGCTAGTCCCCGAAAATGCCCCGCCCGTAAGTTCCTTTGTCGTTGGGGAAAAAAGATCTCTTTTTTTTTAGATTCGAAATTCTTCATTTTTTTCTCCCAATTTCCAACACTTTCTGTGAGGCAAAACCTCACCACGCTACACTACACTTCGACACAAGAGAAGCGGACCAGGCGCTTTGTATCTTCGAGATAGGAGTTGGCGGTCGTCTTTAAGAGAACTTCAATCTAATACTAATTATGGAACAACTCATGTTTCCACTCTATTTTCATTACGAAAATATCTCACGTCAGGATCTATTGCTCAAACCGAATCACGCCAACATTATGGAAGTTCCTGGATTGTGTAAAATAATAATAGTACCAAAGACAACACCTTCTATCAAAAATGGAAAATTGGCTATGGAAATTCCGTGCAGTCAGAAATTAATACGACACAAAGGGCTTCAACAGGAAAGTCGTTTCGATCCAATCCATTCTTGGGGTCAAATAAAGACAAAAAGGATATGTCAGTGACCTAGCACGACAATGTACTCTCCGAGGGCATGGAATGTCTAATTTTTTTGTAAGAATATCCACAATAATGTCTATGTTAGATTCTCCAGTCGAAATAAGGGAAAAGTCAATTCAATTCTCGATGGAAACAGAATTTTGCGAATACTCCCCCGAACTGGAAGATCATTTCCAGATCTTCGAACATATTCGAGGGTTCAATGTTACTATTGTAACTTTGGCCAACACACAAGATGAGACTTTACCACCACGGAACAGCATTTTTCTAAAAGATGAGGGGAAAATTAAGTAAGATGTCGGAGAAGCGCAATATACGAGATCATAATAGTAGATTGCTCGCGGCTAAATATGAATTGAGACAAAAGCTTTATAAAGCCCTTTGTAAAGATCCCGATCTTCCTAGTGATATGAAGGACAAACATCCTTATAAGTTTTCCAAGTTGCCAAGAAAGAGTTACTTTGCACGAGTAAGAAATCAATGTATTTACACGGGTCGCCGTCGTTCTGTATATGATAAAAATTTCTCGTATCCTTTTTAGTAGATTAGCATCTCGAGGTCCTTTGATGGGCATGAAGAAATCTTCTTGGTAGCAACCTCCAAACTAATAGAACAAGGGTTAGCTCCGCAGCAGGTCTACAAGCAAGGTAAGTAGGTCCATTACCAGCAGGCTCCGGACCGAAAAGACCTAACGGATTAATTCCTTATCTAGGATCGTAGATACTAACCGGGCGGGAATCAAAGTGGGGGACCCCTCTACCACCTGTGTCTATCTCCTGTGAAGTATGCTCCCCAGACATAGACTACATACAAGGTAGTACTCTTGGAAAGATAGAATATCACCGCGTGAACATAACATTACATTAAGTTACGAATGTAACTCCCGAAGGATCGACCACTATTCGAAATATAGTAAGGCGGAGAACTGTTGTTTAGTGGAGCGCCGGAGTGTGGAGGTTGTTCCCATAATTGAAGTTATGGTGTGGGATTGAGCCTTCCGAATGATAAGGTTGTAGTTTCGTTGGAAAAACCAACGCAAATATCATATTGACTTTCTCTCGCACTACTTCTAAAGATAGATAGAAAAGGTTGGAGAGAATGACTTTCTGAAATTCTCTCCTTTCTAAAGCTGCACAAGGCGCCCCCCCCCCCCCATAACAATGCCCCGCCCCTCTTTTACCCCCCTTTAATGAAGGACCCTCGCCTCGCTTCCTATTCATTTGTGGGTCTAGACCCGAGGGCCTTTTTTTCCAAGAGGTGATTTTGAGAATCCACCAACAGAAGAATCTGTAGCCCAGGTGACTCACAACCTCCCTCTTGCCCAAATAAATGAATTGGGATGAATCAAATCAATAAGCTTTTTGATTGATTCAAGGCGTAGCGAAGCCAAATTAAATCAAGGCAAGAGGGCTTAGTTTTCTTAAGGCTGGTTCATCCTATTCAAATTTAGCTTTTCTAATGGAAGAGGAAACGTTTTCAGATGAGATGGACCCCCAAGAGATGAGCGAGAACCCCGAATTACTTAGGGGTCACACTCTGTCCTGCTTGGCAGGCAAAATCTTCTCTCCTTTTTGAATTTTTTCTCCCATACACCTTTTTTGCCCTCTTTCACCGAGGAGGAAAGAATAATCTTCAATGCGGATAGAGACATAAATTTCCATTAGATTAATTCCTAAGCTTGCTTTGTTGCAGCAAGATGATCAGTCCAAGTGTGCTTGGAGAGAAGAGAAAGCGGTAAAAACCTCTCTTATTCGGTCACCGAGAAGTCGGACGACTCTTCAGTAACCCATGGTGATCCGACCCATTCAATGCTTTTTTCGGTGTATACCCCCTCCATTCTTCGGAAGTGGAAGAAATAGTACTCTAATTTGAATACATAATAGGGCCCCAGAACGCTAAAAGGTGGGGGAACTAGAGTTGTCACGATAGAAAAGATTAATAATAAATGACTATAAGGAACCAACGACTCTCTCTTCTTAAACAACCTATATCCTCCACACTTAATCAGCATTTGATACATTATACAACCCCGAGCAATCTTAGTTATTGGTGGGAGTTCGGTTCATTAGCTGGTATTTGTTTAGTCATTCAGATAGTGACTGGCATTTTTTTAGCTATGCATTACACACCTCATATGGATATAGCTTTCAACAGCATAGAACACATTATGAGAGATGTTGAAGGGGGCTAGTTGCTTCGTTATACGCATGCTAATGGGGCAAGTATGTTTTTCATTGTGGTTCACCTTCATATTTTTCGTGGTTTATATCATGCCAGTTATAGCAGTCCTAAGGAATTTGTTCGGTGTCTCAGATTTGTAATCTTCCTATTAATGATTGTGACCGCTTTTATAGGATATGTACTACCTTGGGGTGAAATGAGCTTTTGGGGAGCTACAGTAATTACAAGCTTAGCTAGCGCCATACCTGTAGTAGGAGATACCATAGTGAATTGGCTTTGGGGTGGGTTCTCCGTGGACAATACCACCTTAAATCATTTTTTTAGTGTTCATCATTTACTCCACTTTATTTTAGTAGGCGCCAGCCTTCTTCATCTGGCCACATGGCATCAGTATGGATCCAGTAATCCATTGGGTGTACATTTAGAGATGGATAAAATTGCTTCTTACCCATATTTTTATGTAAAGGATCTAGTAGGTTGGGTAGCTTTTGCTATCTCTTTTTCCATTTGGATTTTTTATGCTCCTAATGTTTTGGGGCATCCCGAGAATTATATACCTTCTAATCTGATGTCCACCCCACCTCATATTGTGCCCGAATGGTATTTCCTACCGATCCATGCCATTCTTCGTAGTATACCTTACAAAGCGGGAGGTGTAGCCGCAATAGCACCAGTTTTCATATCTCTGTTGGCTTTACCCTTTTTTTAAAAGTATGTATGTATGTAGTTCAAGTTTTCGCCCGATTCACCAAGGAATATTTTGGTGGATTTTGGCAGATTGCGTACTACTAGGTTGGATCGGATGTCAACCTGTGGAGGCACCATTTGTTACTATTGGACAAATTTCTCCTTTAGTTTTCTTCTTGTTCTTTGCCATAACGCCCATTCTGGGACGAGTTGGAAGAGGAATTCCTAATTCTTACACAAATGAGACTGATCACACCTGATTAGTGAGAAATTCTGACACAAATCATTTACGAGTGAGTATTACACCAAGAATTTACAAGCGGATCGAGGAATGAAGGGAGAGGAATTAGAATAGAAAGAAAGAGACGGATTTTGAATTAGAGTAAGGGCACACTAAGACATTCCTTTTTGTGCTTTTAATCTACTTACTTTGAATAAAGATTGAAAAAATAATAGATAGGCGGAAAGTCCTTACACAAGACCATAGAGAGAGAGAGAGAGAGCCTTCGCTTACCTGCTTAACTGTACCCTCCTATCGTACCTATATAGTCTTTCCTTCAGTTATATCCAGTTTCTGTTCTACTTCCAACTACCGATGAGAGAAGGCTTGGACGTATAGCAAGATTAAATAAGAGGTATTTCATACGGGAATGATATATTAAATGAAAGATTAGAAACAGAGCTGGAGATGACCGCTAGCCAGAACGAAATGGACATATGAGCAATCGAGAATGAGAGCTCGACCGATCAGACCGGGAAGAAGAGAAATAAAGGTCAATCACTGAAAGGCCTTCGCAGAGCTGAGCTTTAGGGGGGAATACTTTTTGTGGTCTTACACATGGAAAAGTCAAGTGTTCTACGCAGGCTTGATTTACCGAAATTTTTGCTTAAAAAAAATGCTTTCAAGCTAGGAATTAAAACACGGAAAGCTTTATTTGACAATTAGCTAGAAGTTGCATATGCCTATTTAACATAAAATAAGGCGCTTGGTAGATCGTAGATTTCCGGGTATGAATTCGATTCTAAGTCAGAGAATGCCCATGAATAGGGTCTTATTAAAGAATCTGCAGTTTTGAAAATAGCCCTAGACAAATCATTGCTAAGAGGAGAGCGGGGAATTTCTTGCTAATCAGGTGCTATCATCGTAATATAATGATTATTCCAACGTCCGAGCAGATAGGACTACCAATCCTAGAGTGTATTAACCTTGTCTGCACTACCACCTTAGTTTACTAGACCTTGGGGAATTGGCTAGTTACCTTCACTCCGCGTGGCAGCCTACCTATGTTTTGTCTTTTTCCTATGAGACCGTATAGTTTCCCAATCTTTCTCCGCCTACATGCCCCCAAAATCAGATTGGCTTTTTTCTTGAGGAAGGTCCATCCGCTTTTCTTTTCGAATAAGACTAAGGCGAGAGCGAGGGACTCTTTGTGGTGGTCTTTCAGGAATATTTCCGCAATAATGGAATGCACGTATTAATAATCTATGATGATCCTAGTAAACAAGCGGTAGCATATCGACAAATGTCATTATTATTACGTCGACCACCAGGTCGTAAGGCTTTCCTAGGGGATGTTTTCTATTTACATTCCTGTCTCTTGGAAAGAGCGGCTTAACGATCGGACCAGACAAGCGCAGGTAGCTTGACCGCCTTACCCGTCATTGAAACACAAGCTGGAGACGTATCGGCTATATTCCCACCAATGTGATCCCTATTACTGATGGATAAATCTGTTTGGAAATAGAGCCCTTTTATCGCGGAATTAGACCTGCAATTAACGTCAGCTTATCTGTCAGTCGCGTCGGATCTGCCGCTTAGTTGAATACTATGGAACAAGTCGGCGGTAGTTCAAAACTGGAATTGGCACAATATTGCGAAGTGGCCGCCCTTGCTCAATTTGGCTCAGACCTTGATGTTGCGACTAAGGCATTACTCAATAGAGGTGCAAGGCTGACAAAAGTACAGAAACAGCCACAATATGCACCACTGCCAATTGAAAAACAAATTTATTAAAAAGGGAAAGACTTACTTTTGAATATTTTGCTGAAGCAAGCAACAAATTTCTTTTTCCTCAGTTGAGGAAGTAAAATATTCCTAGAATTGCTTGTGGTAGGCAAGGCCCAGCAAACCGAAGCAGCTGGCCCTAATGATTGTTTGTTAGGTGAGCCCTACGAAAGGGACCTCCAGAGCATGGAAATTCGTATAAACCAGATTTCCGTAGAAACTGAAGACCTGATTGCTAAAGCAGTCCAAAAGGGCAATGAGCTCTAGGTGGGGTTGACAGGCGCCCTGGCGGAACAACAAAAGGATGTCCGATTCATCCTGGAAACACACCTGGATGAGATGGATGTGGATCTTTGCCTGCGGACAATCAGATTCTGGGACAAAGAAAAAAATGTAGGTGACTCAGAAAGTGATTTCTGGGTCATGATCTTCGAAGGACAAAAAGCCCTATGGGACTAATGAAAATAGAAAAAGTATTTGATTGCTACTAACGGATATTTTTGTAAACCACTTGTGTAGGTCAGGCAAGTATTACGGTTGAAGCGGATCCTATACCAAGATGCACAGAACTCTCTATTTTATATGCTACTTAATAAATGAAAAAGGTGTTGAGTTTTTGTTGTCTTTGAATTTGAGGATTCCCCAATGATCGGGAGGGTTTCCTTTACATTCCATAACAATCTACCCCCAGCCGGACAGAACGGCATTACGCAGTCTTCCCTTTTTTTCTTTCGTCCTCCTTTGTCACTGCTATTCATGAAATCCAGACTACTTGCTCTCTTTCTTTTCTTTATGAACCCGGCGACGCTCTAGATTGTATTTGTCTTGGCACTGTTGGGCTTGAAGCGAAGATGTATTGGAAGCTATCTCGCAGGAGGTAAGATGATGGCTAGAAGACTTTCTCTAGCTAAATAAAGTATTTATATACCTCCTCGAACCATATACGGTGATCAGCTCAATTGAAAGATAGGGCGCAGTGGGCATAGAATTCTTCTATTTAATTTCTTGCCTCTTGCACTACGTGATAACAAATTTAATTTATTGATTTTGGGCCTAAATCGCACTGATTTCAAGAGCTAGCTTTCACACTCCTTCTCTATATAAGATAAATAGCTTAAACAAGACAGCTGCACTGGGATACTAAGAAGTAAAGCGCATCCACAACTACCGCAGAAAGAACAAGAGCTGATACCGCATGTGCCGCAGGACAGGCAGGAATGGGATATATATATATATATATATATATATATATATATATATATATATATATATTTGAAACAACAATAACAAGGAGATTCGCCAACAGGAGAGGGCCCATTCTTCCAGATGAAAGAAGAGCCGATGGAAGAAGAGAGCTAAGAAGCGCGGGAATCCTTAAGCAAGGGCGGGGGCAAGTAATCCAGAGCGAAGGACAAGCGTTGAGATAAAAAAAAATTTACTATTAACTTCTTCAAGTGCAAAATAAATAGCATGCGTAAGAGCTACAATTCTTTCAGCAGGAGCAGTGGCATTGAAAACGTCCTTAGGTCTTTGAATCATTCCTTGGCAGCTACCTTAACCCGAGGATCAAGCTTACCAGAATGCTCCAATTGAAGTAGTTGATTGATCACCAATTTAAAATCTCCATAAGAGTTGCAACTCTTTCAAATCCATAGCCATCTCATGTCATTTATGAGGGCTTGGTACTCTGCGAGATTATTGGAACAAGGTTTCAACAAGGTGAAGGAGTGCGGCAGCACTTCTCCTTCAGAAGTAAGAAAGAGGACTCCAGCTCCATCTTGATGAGCAGCACCATCAAAGTACATCTTCCATGGTGGAAGAATTTCGACCACATGCGCATCTTCATCAAGTTGTCAAACAATTACCATTTAGCAGGTATTGGTTCAAAGATCTAGGAAATTCTTTTCTTTCTTCTTTTGCTTTTCTGTGGGGGACTTATTAAAGGAAGGTTTCAACCTGGCATAAGCTAAGGTACCCCGCTCATTAGTCACTTCCCCTGCATGGTCAACTCTTGCCAGGTTAATGTATTTGAATTAATCATATATTCATTCTTACGTGTAGCGATACCTATTTAAAGTGGTTTGTTCCAACATCAATAGTAGCTTGAAGCTATAGTTTAAGAGAAGTGACAAGATCATCAAAAAAGGGTGGCACTCAAGCTTGACTATATGATTCGTAGGAAAGATTTTAGACTTTAGCATATGCCTTATTCCTCTATGGATAGGGCGATGTGACACGCAATGGATCGGTTAGAAAGGAAAACAAATTGATCACATGTCCCCTTCTCAACAACCTTTCCCGCATCAGTAGATAGAGTGTATTTCCTATCATTGGTTAACCTAAGGATTTTCTTCTCTCTATGTTTAGTTACCACCGACCCGAGCCTATGCGAAGCAAGCCTACACCCTAGACTGGCTCCAGGCCAAAACGATGAAAAGGCGAGCAGTTGTATATCGTCATATAATTTAAAAAGGTCCATGAGAGAAATCCTATCCCTATGTTAACCTTATGATCCTAGTCAGCTCGTCTCTGTCTTGAGGCCAATAACCAGTGACTCTTTTGTAAACCACATGTTGAATATCTTGTGTAGTCGGGTAGGATAACTAGAATATATCTTTCCTTTAGTGTGTAATCGATTTATATATGTTAAGCTCCCCCTTTTTCTCTCCTTTGCTTTTCTTTTGCCCCTCTTTAAAGTAAAAGTGCTTCTTAGAGTTGGCTTTTGCAATTGCAATCTGTCTCTGTCTGGATCCTCTCTTTGAACTCAAATAAGACCTTCTTTTGGTTGAGTGACTTCGTTCCTGGTCTTCCTATTCCCTTAGCTTTCCTAGTCGTTGCCTCTATGGCCCAAGTACTTTGTTTGTTTGATCAAATGATTGATTTAGATTTGAAATTCCTCTTTACCAAGGGAAGAGAGCGTGGATCACGTGTCCTCTTTGATGTTCCAAACCACCATCTTGGACTACCAGCATTTGCTTCAGACAGAAAGTTTGGGACTCAAAGTGTGCCCTCATGAGGTAGGGAAAAACTTCAAAATGTGTCTTTTACGTAACTTGGATAGCTGAGTGGTCAATCTTGCACCAATCGTTGATGAGTTGTCTCCCTCGAAAGCTATAACCTGCCCCCGAACTCGGTATCTATTCTGCCTGATGTTTTACTCCTCCAAAATACTATTGAAACAAGTCCCCATCTGAGACTTCTCTTAAGGGAAAACCTTAAAAACTTATTTCGAGCAAGGTCCTCTGCTGGCATATTCATTCTTTTTCTTTGTTATATTATGTATGGCGTTTCCAAGTTGATGTTTTTTTAAGCACGCGTGCCTCCGTCCCAAAAACGATGTATATTCCGGACATTTTATTGTGGGTGCTACTACAAAAAAATGTTATCCGATCAATGGATTCCCCAATTTTTGGATTTTCATTTCGTTATGTAAAAAAGAGTTGGATCAAAGGCCTCGTCTCTGTACCCTTCCGTAGAGGAGGGGCCTTCAAGCGTACAAAGTGTTAAGAATGATTGGATGTTGCTTAGTCGCTGCTCACGCACGGAGCGTGCTGCTGGAGCGTTAAATGTGCTTCTATTTAGCAAATAGAGTTTGACTGAGATAAAACATAATCAAAAGGAGCTCTGGCCCGCAACGAAACTAAAATGAAATTAGTTGAAGACAGATTCAGTGGGGCACCCCCCTTATAGCTGGTATGAAACCAACCCTTCTTTTGTTATAGCTTCAATTTCTTTCTAATAGGTGCTTACTTGGCTTCAAAGCCTTACCATCCCTTCGCCGCCTCCACAGAAAGATTGGTCACTTTCTTTTTTTTTTTCGATTAGTCTCTTAACTCAAATTCTCTCTAAAACGGTACAACAGACGGCGCAGCTCTACCTACACGCTAATTAGCTTCCGATGTATTCTCTGGCATTGATTAGATTAAAGGAAAGGTAAAGCCTTCACTTCAAGCTTTGAAGCTAAGTTCGCTATTCGGTCAATGATAGGCTTTAGGCCTTACCTTACTCTTTAGGGGTTTACTCTTCTACTTAAGTTCCTAGCTAGGATGATGCCTTTGCCGACTCTTAAACTCCGACTCCTAAACTCAAAACTGGCTGGAAATGCCCATATTGAGCTCGCTCAGGCGGATGTTCCTGCTGATCTTTACTTTACAAATTGTCAGCTTCTGTCTTTCCATACGGAGTCTGGCACTTTTCTTGTCTGTTTTGTCTTTATGTGGCCGGTCTTTCTTTCCCTTTTTTTGATCGAAAGTTCTTTTTTGACGCGCTATCGCTATAAAGGTTACAACCTAGGTGTCACGCCGGGTTATTACATAAAAAAATTACATAAGTGATTAGAGCGATGCCCCCTTGGAAAGAGCTGACTTCTTCCTGTGCTGGATAGCTACTAACTCATCCGATTAATTAAGATATAGGGAAAGGCCAATGCGTAAAAGTAAAGTCAAGTTCAGCAATCGACGTAACTGATTTCAATACCAGAAGCTAGGTCATAGAAGGTAGATTAGATTCGACAATCTTAAGTAGTGGAGTCGGCCCTTAGCCAAGATACGATACTGTCAGCTAATCACTAGCTTTTGCTAGAATAATATCATAAAGTTGGAGAGAAAGAATAATGCCATCATAGAGGGATCAGCGTGTAAACTTGAAGGGCTAGGGAACTCCTTTAGCTCAATAATGAAAGTTAGGGTCAATCGGAGGAGGCCTTACCTCTTAGATGACCCAAGCAAGTAATTAAGCTATTGCATGGATCCTCCTAACTGTAGTTACTTAAGGTCGAGTAGTAGACAGTTGAGGTCCACAAATCTAATAGGTTTTCACTTGAGCAAGTCTACAAGCCACTGCAGTGAGGTTATAGGTCTGATTTCTTTCTCGTATTGAGATCTTAGAATGCTATACGCAGCCCCACTACAAGGTTACTTTAGATAGTGGTATTTTCTTTTTAAGATTGGCATCCCCATTCTAAGGTTACTTAGTACTTAGGTCGTGAGTTCCGCTCTTAGTAGCCTTTATTCCCATCTCGCGTAATAACATAGGTTTTTTCCCTCAGTTTCTGCTCTTCCTGCTTTAACTAAAGAACTACCTTTCACTTTAAGTAGGACTCTAAGAGCTATACCTTAGAATGAGTTAGATTTCATGTGTTAACAAGAAGGAATGGCAGGACGCTAAAGAGAGGGCTATGAGACTAGTGCAATCAGGTAATCGACCAAGTAATCCACAAACATGATAAAAGAGCATTCCATCCCTAGTGTACTTATCCACTAGCATTGAAGGAGAAGAATAACAAGGTCTGCTTCCACGGTAAGGATTGCCGCTTAGTCCAATCCAAGAGCAAACAGGGGACGCCTCATTAAGCAAGAACCCGAGCTAAAAGCGAGGCAGTTCAATTAAGGTATACAGAAAGCTCCAAGCAGCTACCATTGATCAACCTTATTCAGGCACATCAATCAAAGATCTTGCTTACTGGATAACTTTCCTGGTGAAGGAGAGAAAGTTTGACAAGCTAAGAAAGTCTCGTTGAAAGCAGGAACTCAGACTGTGAAGGAGAGAAAGTACCCCCCTCTTATTGACCAGGTAAACTTCATAAGAAAATTAAGTTTTCTTTTGTCTTCATCACTGCCTCACCAAAAGTTAGCTAACATTTTTTCCAACTGGTCAAGAACTCCCTTTGAAACTGTAATCCCTGCAAGAAGGTGAATAGGCATCGAGAAAAGAACATGTTTGCAAAATAAGTCGCCCTCCACTGGATAACAATGCTTTCATCTCCTACCACTTTATTTTATACTCTATCTAGAGGATGAAATTTTTTTTTTTAGATTTAAATAGAGTTAGTCCTAGATAAACATATTAGGAATCAAAGCATGGAAAGTAGCATTGATGGAACGGGGAATCGCACCTTCAGCGAAGAAATAATGTGACCAGCTGGAAGTTTTTGAAATCCCAACAATATTTTCTATATAAAATGAATCCGGAAAGCCATCAGGCTTTAAAGGATAGGGGAGACCTTTTTTTGGATTAGTGCGCGCCGACATGCTCAAAATTACCTTTTGAACTTCTTCCATATTAGGAGGTCTCGTAAGCATCTTATTATCTTCCTCTGTGACTAGAGAGGGGATGGTCTTAAGAATCTCATCTTGAAGCATCGAACCTTGAGAAGAAATTAATGTATGAAATAAATTGAGAGCTTCATGCCATATAGAGAAAAGTTTGGAATTTGGTTCAAGGTGCTTATTCTCTATCTTTCTTCGTAAAGTAGAAGTTTTTCAAGGTTACTCCTGGCCGAATCTAACGGAATTTTCTTATCAGCAGACCAACTCTGTTCAAGAGCAAATGGGATTTTCGGCATGTCTATATTCAGAAATAGTTCGCCAATTGAGTGCTTTATTTGTCGAGTCAATCTTCCTGGAGAAGACTTGAAAAGGATTTCCCGAGCATGGTTGAGATCATTGTGAAAATCAGAATGCCGAATCCACATTCTTTTGAAACGAAAGACCCCAGGCCTGCGAGTATTATAATCTTCTAAGAATATTACTAGAGGAGAGTGATTAGAGGATACTCTAGTCAAATGGTCAACTCTGGTGGAAGCAAAACGGTGTTTATATAGAAGCGGGCAGTACCCATTCAAAAGGATTCTATCTAGTCTGGCCCAGATACAATGTTGATCGGTTTGATTATTGCTCCAAGTCAATTTGCTGTCATTGAAAGCCCAATCAAATAATCCAAACGAGAAAATCATATCTTCAAAGCTCATCACTTCAATAAAGGCACTGAAGTTAGGAGGCCCACCCCTAAGTTTTTTCTAATGGATCCACAATTACATTAAAGTTCGTCTACTAGCCACGGGAAGTTAATGCAACTCGATAGGTCCTTCAACCATCGGGTACACTATCGACTTCCCACACTTATCATGACAACATTACCGATCTTTGGCGCTTATGGGGGACCCTATCATACACATGCACCACCAGAGTTTTCATAAGAACTCTGGGGCGAGGGACAAGTGAACCCGGATTAACGATCAGAAGCGGTCAAATTAGTAGCAAAGGCACCAGGACGGACGATTGGTTGAACTGGGCGATAGTTTCGCGATCGATAGCTCAGTGAGGTACGCCACCCGCCCTACTTCTAATGATAGATAGAAACGGTTGGAGAGGGGCTGGGGGACGGCAAAGGTACTAAAACAAAAACTACATGACATACGTACGTTAAATGGTAGGCCCATTACGAACAATCATTAAGGCGGTCTCTAATCTCACTCGGCTCGGGGCGATCACTTGAACATGGCAGGTTTGATTGATCTACATAAAATATTTTGGCTTCCCTTCCCAAGAGCGCATCTACAAAATAAAGAGAGCACGCACCACACTCCTACTATACCAGGGCCTTTAGCTTTCACTGAGAAAAAGTGATTACTTCCAGTTTGCTTTTTTCCCTAACCCTAACCAATGAATGATAAGGCGGCTTAGGATAATTGAAAACGAATTCACTTTCAGAAATCAGAGGTAGGTCAGAGGCCAGCGAGCATACCCCCAGCTTCTTAAGTTTTGAAATTGTGCCGGACCAATGTTACGAGCTTCCAGAATCAAATGGAATCTTCATAAAGTCGATCATTACGTGTGTTACGATTCATTCGATTGGCAGGTCCAATCGATTCATAGCCTCTCGAGCACAAACCCTATTCATGCAAGGATTGGTGATTGAGGATCCGAAGAGAGTTTTATAAAATATCTTAGAGATCAAGGAACATATGCACTCTTCAGGAAATATGAATACTTTATGGTAGGGACAAGAAATTTTCTGGCGTTGAATCGGGTCAGGAAGAACAAGTTGTTCCAGCTCCGGGGAAAAGATTCATCTTCCAATTTTCCCTTCCTTCCAATATTTTTTATTTTAGCTTCCCTCATTCCTTTTATTGAGCATAATGATGCGAATCGGGCTTGTTGTATTTAGTATACAACGTCAAGCAGTTCCGCTTTCCCCTACCGATGATGTGCTGAGAAGTGCATTGTTGGAACTAGGTTGGAACTTAAGACCATAAGCTCTAGATTTGGGGGTTTCCGCTATAGCCGAACACAAGGGAAAGATCATTTTTTTTACCAGAAAATATCGTTTTATCATGTAATGAATACACTATAAGCATTCCTTTTATTATGTACTATGTATAAGCCTTCCAACAAACAGAAATACTTGTATGCATCAGGTTCATAGGCGTAAATACATTCAAAGGGAAAATTTTAGTGGCTCATATTTCAAATAAAGATCGCCGCGTGCAAAAATCCTTTTGGGGGGGGGGGGGGGGGGTTGTCCCCACTGGTTTGCGAAAGCAATGGGAGACTTGCTCCATACACCCCCCCCCCAGAGACTTTCGTCCCCAGTATTCTCTATGGGCAAAGGCACTCAGGTGCGCTTAAAGTCTTATTGTCTATATCTTATCATAAGACGCAATCGCCACCCCGCCTGCTTTAGTATCAAATAGGGCGCAAATTGAGGTAAACAGACTGGACGGAACCTCCCTACATCAAGGGCTTTTGGCTCTTCACAAGAGAGCACCAGGTCGTAACACCGGAAGACTATGCCATTATTAGTTATTATAAAAATTATTTAATTTCTTTGTATGCTTAGTCACTAGTGGCACAACCTACGGGCTAAGTAGCTCCTTAATGGGAGTATTGTTTCCTCTGCGACCGTGTAATATCAAGACTAGTAAGAGAGAATGGACTTCATCCATTCGGACAAAACCCAGGCCCCCCTAACCAGTCGTACTCTAACCAGGCTTCGAAAAACATCGAGACCACCGAGTTTCTTGGGAATCGAGGGATCAAGAGACTAATCAGGTCCCCTCACCATACCTTGTAGATAAGAGGTTAAGTGTTTACCAGTGGTTGCGCTTAACCAGATCCAAAAGGGGAGAGGACACACACCATTCGGTGAGTGAAAGACGAGGAAATGCCGATTCTAGTGTCTCCTAGGAGGCGCCGTGCGTCGAGTATACACCAAGTATCCAGATTCCCATAAACGATACGACAATGGAAGATCCTTTGACATAATAGCCCTCATTACCGAAACAAGGGATATGGAACTAACTAAGGATCTTAACATGTGACAAGAACAGGAAAAAGGTCCTTAGTCACTCCGCGTACAAAGAACCGTTTAGCAAACTCCAAAGCACCAACTGACGATTCTAAAGATTTCTCTAACGAAAATAGAACATTCAGTGGCGAAATTAGCTCACGATAACGCTCAGCCACCCGCTCATCTCTAATGACGATATCGTCGCCGAGGATAGTGTAGCGTGTAAAAGGAACTCCTGGATATACTTGGTCTTCTACGAACCAAATCACCAAATAGTGAGTTAATGCAAAAGCAGGCCAAGCTCCGTAAAAGCCCAACGGGGCTCCTATTACAAAACAAACTCTACCTCGAGGAAGCCGACGATGAGAATTTCGAATCGTCAGAATAGAGTAGTAGGCATGCTTTCACAATAGTCTTATCCACAAGAAAATCAATATTCGGCAGCGGAAAATCATCTTTGGGACCATGTTTTATTGAGATTTAAAGAATAGATGCATACGCGAACACGTCCTTCCCTTTTGGGCATGGGGACAATGTTCGAAATCCAATCAGAATAATCAACTGCCTTAATGAAATCAGTATAATAGTAACAACACAGCTGAAGAGAGGATGACGTAGACAAGAATCAACCTCTTCCTGGTGAAGTTTCGATGTATCACTGAATCCAAAAAACAGCTTCTAAGTGAGATGAAAAAATCGGCTGATCACTCCCTCCTATGTTGTAAGTGTAAGCAATGTTTGGGTGATAATTAGTCAGGTAGAAAAGAATCCCAACAAGTCTCCTTGCAAGTAGATGGGTCATCCAATAGCTCTCCTACATGATCCGATTTACTTATTTGAAAATTGGATCCTTCCTCTACTCCTATTTTGCCTCTTATACATGCTGCTGTCACCTTTCAAACCAAGCTCTTGGTGCCTGCTTTAGCTTGCCGGAGGCCGTAACATAAATTGTTTTCTTGAGCTTGCATACCAAGTTAGGATTCCTAGGAGAAGAGAAGCCTGGAGTTGGAGGAGGCAGAATAGAAACTTATTCTTGCCCCATTCCCTTATGTTGTTGAAAGGCATTCTATTATTCACGTCAAATTGAAATAAGGCCACCTTTTGGTTTCAGCCAAGGCAAGAATGCCACGAATGGTGTTTAGCAACCTGAAGCAAATGTTTTCCCTATCTATAAATGGGTTCGATTTAATATTCTTGAAGGAATCATTTTGCTGCTAATCTAGCATTGGATCTATCTACCGAGCCATCTGCTTTATGCTTGATCTTGTAAATCCACTTGCAGCCAATAGCTTTTTTCCCTGCAGGCAATGAGACTAAGTCTTATTATTTATTTCCTGGGCATTGATTTCTTCCTGTATAGCATCTCTCCAGCAAGAATGATTGGAGGCTTCAGCAAATGATTTAGGTTCATGAGACGATTCAACTGAGATGAGGTAAGCTCGATCTTTTGGGGAAAATGATTCATAAGCCTTCAACAGGATAAGAAACTTGAGAGGATTGACGAAGCTGAGAGCGAGATCCAGAATTAGAGGAAGCGACTGGAAGGGAAGCAACTGGTCTAGACTTCTTATCTTCTGGAGTAGCATGACCCTGGGAAAGAGACTTTAATCACCGTCGAGAATAAACATGCTGTGTCGGGTGACAGGAATCCTCTAAGGTCAGCTGAACAAGCTGACAATCGGCAGAAAATGTTGAGCAAAGCTGCTGGCCTAAAGAATGAGGCTAATCCTTAAAATCAACTGCTGAAGAATGAGGTTCGAGTTGACGAACAGGAGAAGGCCGCAATACATCTCTATCATCATTCTCCCCCAGGGCTGATTAATTAGGTTAAGGAAAATATGAGGCGACCCTATTAAAGAGAGCATTAAGGATACATCGACTTTCTTGGATTTCACGTCATAGCATATATATACCCGGACTAAGCATATCCAAGAAAGACACAAGTGGTCGCCTTGGGGACAATTTTGCTCTTAACTGCGCAGGAATATGAACAAAACACGTACATCCAAACACTCGCAAATGCCTATTATAGTACTGCCCCAGTAAGAAGTTCGTGAGGTGCCGCTACATCTTGGATTACCGTAGAATAAGAGGAGCCATCTTAGGAAATGACTTAAAAACATATGCCGCCGCTGCGAGGCGAGGGAGCAACTTGTCTTGTCTTGCGGTGCACTCATTCCCGTTACGAGAATGAAATGACGCCCCAGCTTGATTCAAGACCAAGACTCATTACAACTCATACCAATAGCGGTACTGAGCGGATGGATATTGATTGAAAAGGCAGGCCCAAACGGCCCTCTCCCCACCTAACCGCCTTTCTACTCATGTTCGTAGCTCGATCGGAGGTCAAGACTAGGGTCCGGCGGAAAAATAGAAGTCGTCCGTATCAAGTGATACGTGAATTGCTCAGTAGTGCTTCGCCACTACCCTAGCTGGTGGAAATATCTTAATGGTAGAGCATATCCTTGCCAATGTTGAGGTTGAGGGATCAAGTCCCTCCTTCCGCTCCTGGCTTCGTCATTTAGTGGTAACAAGTTTCGTGCATAAGCCACTTTAGAGATAGGGGTACGCTGCAAGCAGCCCCTTGTATAAGGTGGAAAACCTATCTGACTAATAAGAGGAAAGGGGCATGCCAAAACGTACTCCTAACAAGTTGCTGGCTTTTCATTAGCCGTTGCGTGCTAGCACGCTAGCTCTTTCCCAACCTAGTAAAGGGGCTGCTAGTTGTAGCACGCAGTGTACTAGTGAATAGGATAAGCGAATTGAGATTACTAATGATGGATGGAGGTTGAGGGTAGAACATGTTCGGTTACTCGCCCTTGTCTCCTTCGCCGTAGACTGAAAATGATGGGAATCCTATCGATAAAGAAGAGGCATAAGCATCACCTCTCGATCCAATCCATCTTCCCTGGCCTCCCCAACACACTCTTGTTAGGAAAGCTCCTGCCATAGAGAAGAGATCGAAAGTCTAGGTCCCCTCGATCACCCTCCCTTGAACCTAAACTGGTCGAGAGAGATGAACCCGCACCACATTTTTTTGAATCGAAACCCCCAACTAGAGATGGAATTCAAGAACCTAAACAACTCAGTTGAGAGCTCCGTGACTGGTTCAAGGGAAGGTCAACCAATGATTGATAGGCCATTCCCTCCCTATCCGTCACTTGATCCCTCATTCCACTAATCCGTTGTTACTGATTCATTCAAGTCATAGACTCTCCATTTCTTTGTCTTATTAGTGCGGGTGTTCGTTAGCGATAAAATCTGCTGAACTTCAGACTCGAGTGGAGAAAGAGGGCTAGGCCCCTGGAGGGCTTTCAATGACTGGTGAAGACGGGTGGATTATAGAGCAAAGGTAGGGGCAAATCGAAGGCCCATCGAGATTGGGCATAGACGAGCTTCGACCGGGCCAGCATTAATGAAAAAAGAAAAACTTCCCCCATCACATCATTAACCGGTGTAGGATTCAAGATCAGGTCCAAGATTCGAGTCAAATCGAACTTCCCTCTTATCTCAGGGTGAGGCAAGGAATTGTTTCAAATGTTCGTTGTTCAATATCTCGGCTGCTCAAGAAGTTTGACTAGTTGCTCCTCCAACCCGGAGTGGATTCTAGGGGAAGGGTAGAGCCTCACCTTGTAGTACGAAGGTGTTCGTTGTTGGGACGAGTTCAAAGTGGATTGAAGGGAGGAGGAAAAAAAAGTCCCCTCATCCTGGTCCTATCGAACCAAACACTGAATACCTGGGGATTCATCACTGGCTACGACTTTCGAATCAAAGCATGGGCATCTGCTATTAAGAGGGAGCAGTAGATCGTCATTTGAAGAGCCAAGTCAGTAAACTTCTATTGGGACTTCTATTGATTATTAATTCGACTCTAGGGACTCATAGCAGCAAACTAGTCTAAAAAATGGGGCCCCATAAAGAGGCAAGAGATGTAGGAGTCGCCAACCGGATCGACCAACAAATGATTGGCCAGAGAGATGGCTCATTCGACTGATCAGTGATCCTTGGGCCTACCTAACACAGATGTCCTTAAAATAGAGGATTGGTTGATCACAAAGATCGGGCTGGAGGAGGACATTCCATACAAATCTTTCTGATCCGCTAGCGGGTGGTCCTCTCCTTGGAGTCAAGTGGCTTTCATCTCCTCTAAAATCCCATTTTTTTCATCGACTGGTAGGGTGAATTCTAAGGTTCCTTATTACGGTTGTAAAGTGGAAGAAGAGGGAAAATGGGCACAACCCCACTAGCAGCCCCCGTTTCCAACCCGAAAGGAATGGAAAATGAAAGAAGAATCTATGTGCGCTATCTATGGAGTGGAGTGACTATTCTTAATCTCCTCTTCCCTATCTCCTCCTTTTTTGCCTTCGGCTATTACCGGCTGGCAAGGCTTCGCCCAACATTGGATTTGTTCGAAAACTACCAAGGTGGAATTCATTCAATCAAATCTTTTATTCCTATGCCAGCCCAAACTAATTTTCTTTGTTTTGGAAAGGAAGGAATGCAGGGAAGAAGTCTTTCCTTTCCACTAGTTCTTGAAAGTTATCAATCCCCACTTCTCCATCTCGCATCAGTTTTGCATCAGAATATGAGCCCATGCGAAAACTTTCTCTTTTATTGGCACCCGATAGGTAGGCTATTAGATTGAGTCGATAGCCTACCAATGCATAAATGTTCCGATTCAAGCGAGAGCCCAAACAGGTGAGGCGAGAAGATCTTGATCGAAAGCTCCACTATTCTGAATAGTGAGAAAGACTTTTTGAAATTCGATCAAATCGATCGAGAATCTCATCATCTATTAGGTAGGCCAACTGACCGACCGAGTTGGGCTAGGCATCCATGTCACAGAACCTTTCTCTAGCCAAGAATCCCATTATTGATCAAATCGGGGCGGATCCAATTCATAGGCAAAAGAAAAATATATCGTTATAACACTTACAAAAAAAACTAGAAAAGAAGAAGAGTCACTATGACAAGAGAGCTTAGGTAAGCAAGTAAGAAAGATAGGTGCAAAAAGGCGAGGCAAGGGGCTCTCCATCTCTAGGAAGATTGTGTCCAGGATCTGGTAATCTAAGCCTTTGCTTCTTCTAGTCGGCTCGTACTAGCCTGTGCTTTATTACAGGTAGTCATTCCCCCATTTCTTCAGTCTTTTCAAGGGTACTTTTTTCTTAAGTCGCGGTCATGTCTTGCCCCCCCAGTATAGTGACCGCTTCCATGTTTTCCCTGAATTTCATCAGTTCCGGGCTAAAGTGCCTGTTCATCCATCTTCATTCCAAACAAAGGCGAACATCTCCATTGAGTGACTATAACTGCTATGGTTTACAATCAATAGTTCTTAACCAGCCCATTTTTTATTAATTAATATTAATTATTTCATTATTATATTATGTCTTTTTTTCTGAAGGGCTTGCAGTTTATTACACCAAAGGCTTTGTGTGAACTATTGAAGCTATCGAGGGAGTACCAAATGCTGATGGTAACGAAGGTTACCATCTTTCGGTGGTCGCGGAGCCAACGAGTTCAGTCAAAGAGCGTAACCAGTCTAAAATTATAGAAGCCTTCACCAACTTTGATAGGCATAGCATTGCAAGCAAATAGAGCAGAGAGCTTACCCTTTCTTTCTATTAGAGTCACGAGCTTGTTGTAGTCGGTCCTAAGGGGAGAACCTTGCTGCTTACTTGCTATATCCCCGCATCCTTGCACGGCTCGTTCTTCGAGCCCTCCTTTTCCCATCGCCCTCTCCCCGTTCCTATCGTCCAAAACAGGCCGATGGATTATAGTGTTACAACCCATATCCACACACATTAGTTCATTCCATAAGTTAGATAACACAAATCCAAGAAGGAATTGTCCTTGAGATGATAAGAAGTTAATCCGATTAATCTTAAGTGATACAAGGGTGCATAAGGGTGATTAACAAGTATTAGAAGTTAAACGAATCAAGGATGCTGTAACTCGTACTTTTGGGTAAACCTATAGATTCTTAGTATACTTAGGAGGTCATGATTTAAGGTATTTGAATCATATAATATCCGTATCATAAGTCTTGAAGTCAAACGACTTATAAAACAAAAGTCGACAAAAGTTGTTGCAACTTAGGTTCATAGTTTTACCTAAACTTTAGGTCAAATGTTATTAAGCTTTTCTCCCAATATACTTGGAATTACGGGGTTATCTACCCTCCAAATTGAAGATCTATGAGTCTAGTTTCCAACGCATTAAACGGTTTATCAATACGACATTGGAATAGAGAGATATAGACATTTTCGTGAGACTGCAGAAGCTGCTAGGCGACAAGTAGGTGGGTCAGCTACTTGGTTAAATGTCGGCCCAAAAGAGGGAATTTCGGGTCAGAAAAGGAGCCCATTAAAAGGATTATCTTCTGCAATATATCCCTCTTTATATTTCACAAATAACCAGACCTAAAACCCTGCAAACTTCCTCCCAAAAATTATCCACAAACCCTAATTGATTTTCCTATCGGATCGTTCAAAGGATTGGTCAAGTTGCTTATAGGCTAGAGTTGCCTCCTGAGATGTCATCGGTGCATCCGGTATTCCATGTGTCCATGTTGAAGAAAGTGATTGGAGATCCATCCACCATCATGCCAGTCGAAGCTATAGAGGTTAATGAAAATTTGTCATATGAAGAAGTTCCAGTTGCCATTCTTGATAGGCAAGTCCGTAAGTTGAGAAATAAGGAAGTCGCCTTTGTTAAAGTATTGTGGCGAAGTCAACAAGTTGAGGAGGCCACATGGGAAGCGGAAAAAGAGATGAAGGAAAAGTATCCCCATTTGTTCGATCAAGCCTAGAAGAAATTAGGTGACCCTCCTACTCTTAGTAACTGTCATCTTGTCTAAGTTGTTTCCCTCTTAGTATTAGTAAAGTCCCCTTCATTTTGTAATGAGTTAAATGTGTTGTTACCTTGGGTCACTTGAACCTTTCTTGATAAATGAAATCCTTATAAATATTCGCGTGTTAAATTGGTTTAATAAGGTAAGAATTCATTGAAGTGACTAGTTTGTGTGCAATTGTAACAATGTGATAGAATATGTGCATTCGTTGAGGTAAGAAAGTGTATACCAGTTGTGAAAAGTGTTGTAGTTGTATATTGTTGTTTGGTAATGTGTTTCGGGGGCCCTCTGACAGGTGGATATGTCCATAATACAAAGGAAACTCTGGCGAAATTTTTCTAAAATATAAGAGTTAGTCAAAATTTTGATGGTTGCATATCATGTCTTTCAAAACCAACTCATTTATTTCAAAATCCTCATTCGAGGACGAATGATCTTAAGGGGGGAGGATGTAAGGCCCCGTAAAAATTTTGTGCATAAAACCTAGTAGCTGTGGTGTCATGGTCCGAATAATGTGTTAGGAATGCGTAGAATTCTTCGCGGCGAGCTTGCTCGCCGCGGTTCAGACCCTTGGTAGTGATTTAAGTTTCAAAAATGTAGAGAATTAATTTTTCCGAAAAATGTCAAATATGCGGTCAAGAATGCGACCGCAAACCTGACATGCGGACCGCATTCTTGCCGCAAAACGTTCCAGGAGAGTTGCCCAAAATCGTGTCAAAAGTGCGGTCGATATGCGATCGCATGTCAAATCTGCGGTGCACTTTTGCGACCGCAGAATCAACATGCGGTCCACATAGTGACCGCATTCCTTAACAGAACCTGTAAAAAATTTGGGGCAATTCTGCGGTCACTATGCGGACCGCATGTTGATTCTGCGGTCGCATAGTGCACCGCATAATTGACCCCGGCCCCGATTTTTGTAACATTTTGACCCGATCTCTTCTTTAATATAACACCTTTCTTCTTCATTTTATCATATCATCTCACCAAAATTAGAGAGAGAAGAGAGGGTTTTTAGAGAGAGAAGTTCTTCATCTTCAAAGATTGTTCCAACTACTTAATTCCAAGGATTCTAGGGCAAAGATTCAACATTCCCAATCTTTTCAAGGTAAAACCCCTAACTATTTTCTTTGATTTTCAGTTTTAATTGGGTAAAGAGAGGTTTGCATATAATAGCTTTGAAAAATAGAATTTTTACACTCATGCATAATTATTTAACTTGATTTCTAGTAAAAAGAAGTGAGTAGAAGTAAGAGTCTTCAAGAACAAGGTTGGCAAGAGTAGGATATCTTGTGTAAGCATAAAGTAGGAGGAAAAATCATCACTAGGTATGTATGGCTAATTTTGATTCTTGTGAAATCGCCTATATGTGTGAAGTTTGTTTGTTTCGTGTTAAATTGACAAATTGTGTGAAATTCTTGATGTTGTTGTTGGATATTCAAAGTTTGTTGTCGAGCTATGAGTGATGTAAAATGAGAGTTTAATTTGGCAAAAGAATTGTGAATAATGACTATGATGGCCTATATGGCACCTTGTGGAAAACAAACGAAACACTTGAGAATTGGTTTATTGTGGAAAGAGATGAAACACTTGAATTGTGGAAACATTGTAACATGGTTGTGATATTGAATTGAGAGGAAATTGAGAACATGAACCAATGTGTAAGTTACTTATTTGAACTTGTTGAAATTGTGTGTAGTACCTTATCTGCTGTTTGAAATTGTTGTGTTTTCAACTGTAAGGCGGGGTCGTGTTGCGCGCCGCAACGTGGTGAAATAAGGTGTGGGTTCGGGTGATAAGGGTGGCCGAGGTAATAAGGGTGGTCAGGGGCAATAAGGATGGAAAGCGATCGAAATCGCTATTGAACATTGATACAAAAATCAATAATGTGAAATTGTGAAAGGAGACAACAGGAGAGTTTGCAACCTGTGGGGCACCGATTGCCCCTTTGTTTGACTACTTGTGCTTTACGTGATTGATTGGTTATTGTTAAATTGGTTGATTGTAGAAAGTGCTTTGTGTGAGAATTATTTGAAATGAGGAAAATGTGGAAACATGGTTGGCTGGCTTAATTAATTGTTGATGTAATTTAATGGCTTGAGTTTACTTGGGACAAAGTTTGTCCATACATACCAGTACAATTCAAGTGTACTGACGTCCCTTTTGCCGGGGCGCTACATTCGTGTCATGATTGTAGGTGGATCAGTAGCAGGCACTTCAGCTCATCGGCAGTAGTATCTTTCATCCTCCACTGCCCGTTTTTGGTGAGCCCCTTTCTTCCTCGGGGCCTTGTGTGGTTCATGCCACTTCGGTTTAGATTTCATTTTCGTTTTGTAAGGTATAGCCGGAGCCTTGTTACCGGCAAGTATTGTATTTCCCTTTTTGTATCCTAGAGGCTCTGTAGACATGTAAACTGTGGGACTCCAGTCTTATGTATATATATTGCGTTATGTCGGGCGTTGTAAAAAAATTGAAATCTTGTTAATGAATCACTCGTATCGTTTTATTTGTTTAATGTGAAATCAATTATGATTAGTAATATATTTGGTTAATGAGAAACGGTCATCACAGGGGTAACGCGTGGGAATGAAAGGCACCCAGGTCCGCTTGACTGGGGCAACCCGGTCAGGCGCCGGTCATGTCCCTCGATTTGGGGCGTGACAAACTTGGTATCGGAGCTTAAGGTTTTAAAGTGTCCTAGGATGTCTCGGAGCCGTGTCTAGTAGTGCCCTTCTTATAGGTGTGTTGTCGACCACATCATATAAGTAGGGGGCTACACCTACTTCTTTGATAATCTATATCGTGCGGTAAAGTGCAATGTGGAGATATCCGTGTCTAATTCGTGCCTTGTTCCCAAATTTTCAGAATATGGCACCTAAGAAGAAGGCTAGACTCGGCCTTAGGGCCAATGCCGGCCCAAGTGCAGCTGTTAATCATGTACCCGATGCCGTGGGAGAGAATGACCCACCAGTCCCGAATTTGCCTGGCCCATCCGTTCAAAACCCAAGTGTCCCTATTCCAGCTGCGGCAGAGGATGCCACCATTCCTCCTGCCAGTGTTCCTGACTCAGATACAGTTCCCGCTTCGGGCTCTGGTATCTCTAATGAAGAACTTAGGGGAGCCATCCATATGTTAACACGGTTAGTGGCTGCCCAGGCCCAGAGATCCCATGATGCCCCTGCATCCTCTAGCGGACAGGGAGATTCCTTTGGCTCCAGAGTCCATCAATTCTTGCGATTGGCCCCTCCAGAATTTTCAGGTACCGATCCAGAGGCTGACCCACAGGAATTCCTTGATGAGATATACAAGACCCTCAGAGTGATGAAGGCTACAGATATAGAGGGGGTAGAGTTGGCCTCTTACAGGCTGAAGGGAGCGGCACTTCTTGCCTGTCGAGGTGATGGCAGCCCGTGCCACGGAGTTCGAGGTCCTCAAACAGGGCAGTATGAGTGTTTGGGAATATCACATGGAGTTCGTAAGGTTGTCCAAGTACGCTCCTCATTTAGTGTCGACCATGGATGCCCGGGTTCGACGATTTGTTCGGGGCCTTAGCCCTTTGGTAGTGAATGAGGCCACCACATCAGCTATGCACTCAGATATGAACTATGGGAGGATTGTGGGGTTTGCTCAGGCCACAGAGGCCAGGAAATTGAAGATTCGTGCAGAAAGAGAAAGTAGCAGCAGGGCCCGATCAATGGGTCGTTCAGGGAGATCACTTCCAGGGAAGGGGTCATCAGGGCCATCCCAGTCATATGCTCAGTCCTCCGCGAGTGCACCGCCATCCGTGCACAGTCATCAGCAGGGCAGTTACTCGAGACCTGGTTCAGACAGCAGGAGGTCTCGTCAGTCTGGTCATCCTGGGGTGAGATCCCAGCAGCAGGGGAGACCAACATGCCCCAAGTGTGGGAGATTTCATACGGAGACATGCTACCTTGACCTTCCAGTGTGCTTCGGGTGCGGGGTGAGAGGTCACATTCAGCGAGACTGTCGTGCACCCCGTCAGGGTATAGGTAGGGGATCTGCTCAGTCATCCGGTTCTTTAGCTGCTACATCATCAGCGCGTACTCCAGCAGCAGTAGGGCGTGGTGCAGCTAGGGGTGGAGCTCGGGGTAGGGGTGGACCTAGCCGATTCTATGCATTGAGTGACCGCCAGAATGCCGAGGCTTCTCCAGATGTTGTTACAGGTATCCTGTCTGTTCAAACTATTGATTGCTATGCCCTTATTGATCCGGGGTCCTCCTTGTCTTATGTTACTCCATTCATTGCTTCAAGCTTTGGGATAGAACCCGAACAGCTTCATGAGCCGTTCTCTGTGTCGACTCCTATTGGTGATTCTATTACGGCCTCACGAGTCTATAGGAATTGTGTTGTTACGGTGGGTGGTCGTGATACCACAGCCGATCTTATTGAGCTTGGGATGGTAGATTTTGATGTAATTATGGGGATGGATTGGCTCTATTCGTGCTTTGCCAAACTTGACTGTCGAACGAGAGTTATGAGGCTCGAGTTCCCTAACGAGCCAGTTATTGAATGGAGAGGAAATGGTGTAGTGCCAAGGGGTAGGTTTATTTCCTACCTTAAGGCTTCGAAGATGATTAAGAAAGGGTGTATCTATCACTTGGTTCGGGTAACGGACACCACCTCAGATGTGCCTACCCTCGAGTCCGTGCCAATTGTGAATGAATTTCCTGAAGTGTTTCCAGATGAGCTTCCAGGCATCCCACCGGATAGGGAGATTGATTTCGGGATAGATGTAATGCTAGATACTCAGCCAATATCCATTCCACCTTACAGAATGGCGCCAGCAGAGTTAAGGGAGTTAAAGGAGCAGCTGAGGGATTTATTAGAGAAAGGGTTCATACGACCGAGTGTGTCGCCGTGGGGTGCTCCGGTTCTCTTTGTCAGAAAGAAGGATGGGTCACTTCGAATGTGTATTGATTATCGGCAGCTCAACAAAGTCACCATCAAGAATAAATATCCTTTGCCTCGAGTGGATGATCTGTTTGACCAATTGCAAGGAGCGAAGTTCTTCTCAAAGATTGATTTACGGTCTGGGTACCACCAGTTAAAAATCAGGGAGCAGGATATTCCTAAGACCGCCTTCAGAACTCGTTATGGTCACTTCGAGTTTTTGGTCATGTCTTTTGGGCTAACCAATGCCCTAGGAGCTTTCATGGACCTTATGAATCGGGTTTTCAAGCCATTCCTAGATTCCTTTGTGATTGTATTCATTGACGATATTCTCATCTACTCTCGGAGCAGGGAAGATCATGCCGTTCACCTCAGAGCAGCATTGCAGACCCTTCTTCAGCATCAATTGTATGCCAAGTTCTCAAAATGTGAGTTTTGGTTGGAGTCCGTAGCTTTTCTAGGGCATGTTATTTCCAGTGAGGGAATTATGGTGGATCCTCGGAAGATTGCGGCAGTGAAAGATTGGCCTAGACCCACGACACCGACAGAGATTCGCAGCTTTTTGGGTCTGGCAGGGTACTATCGGAGGTTTGTAGAGGGGTTCTCAACCCTTGCCTCCCCATTGACTAAATTGACGCAGAAAGCAGTTAAGTTCCAGTGGTCCGAAGCATGTGAGAAAAGTTTCCAAGAATTGAAGTCAAGATTGACCTCGGCACCAGTATTGGCCTTGCCAGAAGGCACAGAGGGATTTGTAGTCTATTGTGATGCCTCCAGAGTCGGTTTGGGATGTGTATTGATGCAGCACGGAAAGGTTATAGCTTATGCTTCTAGACAACTCAAGAACCATGAGAAGAATTATCCGACGCATGATTTGGAACTTGTAGCTGTTGTGTTTGCCTTGAAAATATGGCGACACTATCTTTATGGGGTTCATGTAGATGTGTTTTCAGACCACAAGAGCCTCCAGTATTTGTTCAAGCAGAAAGAGCGGAATTTGAGACAGCGGCGGTGGTTAGAACTACTCAAGGACTATGATATGGACATATTGTACCATCCAGGGAAGGCAAATGTGGTAGCTGACGCTCTTAGTCGGAAATCCATGGGTAGTTTGGCTCATTTGGGTGTGGATCAGAGAGACCCCTGGCTCGAGAGGTCTACCAATTAGCCAGCTTGGGGGTTCGTATTTCGGCGTCAGACGAGGGGGATATCTTGGTGCATAATGGAGCAGAATCATCATTGGTCGCGGAAATCAAGGAAAAACAGTTCATGGATCCAGCATTGGTTCGGGCGAAGGAAGCAGTCATGGATGACAAGACCTCGGCATTTGTACTTAAGCAGCGAAGATGGTGTATTGCGGTGTCAAGATAGGCTATGTGTTCCGGATGTGGACGAGCTTCGGGAAAGAGTGATGGCAGAGGCTCATACTTCCAGGTATTCCGTGCACCCTGGTTCAACGAAAATGTATCACGATCTCAAGGAGATTTATTGGTGGAACGGTATGAAAAGGGATGTGGCAGGCTTTGTAGCTAAATGTCCGAACTGTCAACAAGTGAAGGCCGAGCATCAACGGCCTGGTGGATTAACTCAGCTTATAGAAATACCAAGGTGGAAATGGGAGATGATCAATATGGATTTCGTGGTGGGGTTACCTCGCACTCAGCGTAAGTTCGATTCAGTATGGGTGATAGTAGATCGACTCACCAAATCAGCTCACTTCCTGCCTGTCAAGTCCACTGATACTGCCGAGCAATATGCAAGATTGTACATCAAAGAGATAGTAAGGCTTCATGGCACTCCACTTTCTATCATCTCAGATCGCAGGGCTCAGTTCACCGCTAACTTTTGGAAGAAGTTTCAGCAAGGTTTGGGAACTCAGGTGAATCTCGGCACAGCTTTCCATCCACAGACCGATGGACAGGCCGAGCGGACCATTCAGACGCTTGAAGATATGTTGCGGGCTTGTGTCTTAGATTTTAAAGGTATTGGGATGAACACTTGCCACTGATAGAATTTGCTTACAATAACAGCTATCATGCTAGCATTCAAATGGCCCCGTTTGAGGCATTGTACGGGAGAAGATGTAGATCGCCAATCGGATGGTTTGAGGTAGGTGAAGCGGAATTGCAAGGGCCAGATATGGTGTACGAAGCTATGGAAAAGGTCAAGGTTATTCAGGAGAGAATGAAAACAGCACAGAGTCGTCAAAAGTCCTATGCAGACGTTCGTCGAAGGGATTTGGAGTTTCAAGTCGATGATTGGGTGTTCTTGAGGGTATCTCCTATGAAGGGAGTCATGCGGTTTGGAAAGAAAGGGAAATTGAGTCCTAGGTATGTCGGGCCATATCGGATCGTTCAAAGGATTGGTCAAGTTGCTTATAGGCTAGAGTTGCCTCCCGAGATGTCATCAGTGCATCCGGTATTCCATGTGTCCATGTTGAAGAAAGTGATTGGAGATCCATCCACCATGTCAGTCGAGGCTATTGAGGTTAATGAAGATTTGTCATATGAAGAAGTTCCAGTTGCCATTCTTGATAGGCAAGTCCGTAAGTTGAGAAATAAGGAAGTCGCCTTTGTTAAAGTATTGTGGCGAAGTCAACAAGTTGAGGAGGCCACATGGGAAGCGGAAAAAGAGATGAAGGAAAAGTATCCCCATTTGTTCGATCAAGCCTAGAAGAAATTAGGTGACCCTCCTACTCTTAGTAACTGTCATCTTGTCTAAGTTGTTTCCCTCTTAGTATTAGTAAAGTCCCCTTCATTTTGTAATGAGTTAAATGTGTTGTTACCTTGGGTCACTTGAACCTTTCTTGATAAATGAAATCCTTATAAATATTCGCGTGTTAAATTGGTTTAATAAGGTAAGAATTCATTGAAGTGACTAGTTTGTGTGCAATTGTAACAATGTGATAGAATATGTGCATTCGTTGAGGTAAGAAAGTGTATACCAGTTGTGAAAAGTGTTGTAGTTGTATATTGTTGTTTGGTAATGTGTTTCGGGGGCCCTCTGACAGGTGGATATGTCCATAATACAAAGGAAACTCTGGCGAAATTTTTCTAAAATATAAGAGTTAGTCAAAATTTTGATGGTTGCATATCATGTCTTTCAAAACCAACTCATTTATTTCAAAAATCCTCATTCGAGGACGAATGATCTTAAGGGGGGGAATGTAAGGCCCCGTAAAAATTTTGTGCATAAAACCTAGTAGTCGTGGTGTCATGGTCCGAATAATGTGTTAGGAATGCGTAGAATTCTTCGCGGCGAGCAAGCTCGCCGCGGTTCGGACCCTTGGTAGTGATTTAAGTTTCAAAAATGTAGAGAATTAATTTTTCCGAAAAATGTCAAATATGCGGGCAAGAATGCGACCGCAAACCTGACATGCGGACCGCATTCTTGCCGCAAAACGTTCCGGAGAGTTGCCCAAAATCGTGTCAAAAGTGCGGTCGATATGCGATCGCATGTCAAATCTGCGGTGCACTTTTGCGACCGCAGAATCAACATGCGGTCCACATAGTGACCGCATTCCTTAACAGAACCTGTAAAAAATTTGGGGCAATTCTGCGGTCACTATGCGGACCGCATGTTGATTCTGCGGTCGCATAGTGCACCGCATAATTGACCCCGGCCCAAATTTTTGTAACATTTTGACCCGATCTCTTCTTTAATATAACACCTTTCTTCTTCATTTTATCATATCATCTCACCAAAATTAGAGAGAGAAGAGAGGGTTTTTAGAGAGAAGTTCTTCATCTTCAAAGATTGTTCCAACTACTTAATTCCAAGGATTCTAGGGCAAAGATTCAACATTCCCAATCTTTTCAAGGTAAAACCCCTAACTATTTTCTTTGATTTTCAGTTTTAATTGGGTAAAGAGAGGTTTGCATATAATAGCTTTGAAAAATAGAATTTTTACACTCATGCATAATTATTTAACTTGATTTCTAGTAAAAAGAAGTGAGTAGAAGTAAGAGTCTTCAAGAACAAGGTTGGCAAGAGTAGGATATCTTGTGTAAGCATAAAGTAGGAGGAAAAATCATCACCGGTATGTATGGCTAATTTTGATTCTTGTGAAATCGCCTATATGTGTGAAGTTTGTTTGTTTCGTGTTAAATTGACAAATTGTGTGAAATTCTTGATGTTGTTGTTGGATATTCAAAGTTTGTTGTCGAGCTATGAGTGATGTAAAATGAGAGTTTAATTTGGCAAAAGAATTGTGAATAATGACTATGATGGCCTATATGGCACCTTGTGGAAAACAAACGAAACACTTGAGAATTGGTTTATTGTGGAAAGAGATGAAACACTTGAATTGTGGAAACATTGTAACATGGTTGTGATATTGAATTGAGAGGAAATTGAGAACATGAACCAATGTGTAAGTTACTTATTTGAACTTGTTGAAATTGTGTGTAGTACCTTATCTGCTGTTTGAAATTGTTGTGTTTTCAACTGTAAGGCGGGGTCGTGTTGCGCGCCGCAACGTGGTGAAATAAGGTGTGGGTTGGGGTGATAAGGGTGGCCGAGGTAATAAGGGTGGTCGGGGGCAATAAGGATGGAAAGCGATCGAAATCGCTATTGAAAATTGATACAAAAATCAATAATGTGAAATTGTGAAAGGAGACAGCAGGAGAGTTTGCAACCTGTGGGGCACCGATTGCCCCTTTGTTTGACTACTTGTGCTTTACGTGATTGATTGGTTATTGTTAAATTGGTTGATTGTAGAAAGTGCTTTGTGTGAGAATTATTTGAAATGAGGAAAATGTGGAAACATGGTTGGCTGGCTTAATTAATTGTTGATGTAATTTAATGGCTTGAGTTTACTTGGGACAAAGTTTGTCCATACATACCAGTACAATTCAAGTGTAATGACGTCCCTTTTGCCGGGGGCGCTACATTCGTGTCATGATTGTAGGTGGATCAGTAGCAGGCACTTCAGCTCATCGGCAGTAGTATCCTTCTCCTTCCACTGCCCGTTTTTGGTGAGCCCCTTTCTTCCTCGGGGCCTTGTGTGGTTCATGCCACTTCGGTTTAGATTTCATTTTGGTTTTGTAAGGTATAGTCGGAGCCTTGTTACCGGCAAGTATTGTATTTCCCTTTTTGTATCCTAGAGGCTCTGTAGACATGTAAACTTTGGGACTCCAGTCTTATGTATATATATTGCGTTATGTCGGGCGTTGTAAAAAAATTGAAATCTTGTTAATGAATCACTCGTATCGTTTTATTTGTTTAATGTGAAATCAATTATGATTAGTAATATATTTGGTTAATGAGAAACAGTCATCACAGGGGTAACGCGTGGGAATGAAAGGCACCCAGGTCCGCTTGACTATTTCACAAATAACCAGACCTAAAAGTCTGCAAACTTCCTCCCAAAATTATCCACAAACCCTAATTGATTTTCCCTCTCTTTCAAGTTCAAATTGGGGGTAAACACTAGAGTTTGAAGAACCAAGTTAAAGGCTGAGTTATCCAACAACAAAGGTGATTTTACTGCTATATTTCATACATTTATTCTGCTGTAAATTCATGGTAATTCGTTATATACATGTAAGAACTCACGGGACGGTGATCGGAAGTCGTGAGTTCAAGTTATTCACTTGTAGCGGACTATTTTGTGGACTGTTTTGTGTTGCTGTTGGGCTGCATTTTTATTACTGTTTTTTGGAGTTTTGGAGGAGGCGGGGTGTGGAGAAACACCATATATATGTTGGGTTGTGGTCTGCTAGTTCTTCGTAATATTTTTGGGTCGTTTGATACGACTATAGTGGCCATCATATGTATGATGTGATTAGGTTGTGTGTGGACTGTTTTGGGAGGCTCAATATGTTTATTATTGATGTCGTTTAGGCTGTTTGGTGATTGTTTTGAATGGTGTGAAGTCATATATATAGGGGAGGTGCTGTCCGTTTCATCACAAAATAGGTTGTGATGGGTACATAATAGTTGCGACGCTTAAACGTTAACGATAGTGTCATTTCTCCTATTGTAGACTAAGGAGTCGTGACGTTTGCATAGCTTGAGGTTGTGGCAGCATATACAAGGTATGTGTGGCTGTCCCTTTTCTTCTTTTGCACGACTCCGATTAACATAATGTAATGAACGAGCTTCCAAAGATACTCTATTCTCAGAAGCTAAGCAGTACTTACATTGTTTCCCCTCTTATAGAACGATTGATGTTGATGTTGCTTCTCTTATTCTTATGTTATCAATCTTGTTGGTACTTCCTGATTCCTATAATGTTCATAGTGAAGAGTTAGTCCTAATAAGTTGTACATAGGATACCGACCTTACGTCACTCCGAAAGGTCTGCAAGGTGTTTCCAGGAGTTGAACATGCATTATATATATGTATCTATTTTACTCTACCGAGTCGCGCTATAGTTGGCCGGGTATGGCACCTATTGTGCAACCACTGATCAGTTGGGTTTTACTGAGCTCCATGTGGCCGGGTACAATTATACCGAACCTTATAATGGCCGGGTTTGTTTTTACCGAGCCTATTACGGTCGGGTACGATATGATGATGATGATGCCCACAGAGGCGTATGTTTTAAAAGATTATGTATTTATACATATGTATCATGCATTTCATGTCAGTAGCCCTCAGAGGTACTCAGATGTTATAGGTTGTATATTCTCTATCCCTGCTTACATTACTGTTCGTATTTATGGTTCTCTGCCTTACATACTCAGTACTTTATTCGTACCGACGTCCTTTTATTTGTGGACGCTGCATGTCGTGCTGCAGGTCCTGATAGACAGGCAGGTGCAGCTCCCCCATCACAGTAGGTTTTCCAGTTCAGCGGTGATTGGCGAGATCCCTTCTCCGGACATGCCTTGGTCTTGGTATGCATTTATGTTATAGACGTTATGGGTATGTCGGGGCCCTGTTCCAGCTATGTTGCAGCACTTATGTTCCTTTAGAGGCTCATAGACAAGTGTCGACTCATGTATAGTTTGGTATGCCTTGTCGGCTGGTTTTTGTTGTATAGTCTTTCATTTTAGCGTGGTAGCTTGTACCATATGTATATAGTTTCTTGATTGTCCGGTCATCCCATGTTATGTAGGTTCATGCAATCATATTTTATTGTTGGTTGTTCATGATCCATGTCTACCATTTATATTGGTCTCGTCAGCCTAAAAGATAATAAAGAAGGTTAGATAAAATGTACGTTGGTGCTCGGCAAGTATGGTCGGGTGCTAGTCATGGTCCTCCAGCTTGGGTCGTGACAAACTTGGTATCAGAGCAAGTCTGTCCTAGGGATTGTCTATGAGCCATGTCTAGTAGAGTCTTGATTATGGATGTGTAGCGCGCCATATTTATAATCAGGAGGCTACATGACATCTACGGTTGTTACCTTCTTCCTGAATCTAGATCGTGCATAGAGTTGAGTCGAAAGTGTTCGTCTCTAATATTCACCTTGTTTTCTTTCAGTGATGCCTTCGACTAGAAAACAAACAATTAGTAGCCGGCTTGATACAACTGCGGGAGAGGGTACCAGTCAGGTGCCCCAAGCCAGAGCAGGCCAAAGTGAGGCTCAGAGTGAGATGCCGTCTCATACCTCATCTACTCCGTCTCCTCCGGAGGATATTAGGTGGCACCCAGCACCTCCAGCTCCTCCATCTGGCACTACAGACCAGGATATGCGGAGTGCTTTGCAGTTATTGACTAGCTTGGTAGCTGCTCAGGCTCAGAGGCAGAATACAGGTGCTGCTGATAAACCAGTTAGTACAAGAGTTCATGATTTTATTAATTTAGACCCTCCAGTGTTTACCGGATCAGACCCCAAGGAGGATCCGCAGACTTTTATTGACCAGGTTCATCGTACACTACGGGTTATGCATGTTAGTGATACAGGAGGCAGTAGAGTTGGCTTCTTATCGGCTACGGGATTTAGCGGTTCTTTGGTATGATAGTTGGGAGAGATCCAGGGGTCCGAACGCTCTTCCAGCTGTGTGGAAGGATTTTTCTGAGGCCTTTCTTCGTCACTATTTGCCAGTTGAGATATGACGAGCTAAAGCTGATAAGTTCTTGAACCTTAGACAAGGCAATATGAGTGTGCGATTGTATAGTATGCAGTTTGATTCTTTAGCAAGGTATGCTCCCCATATGGTGGCCGAGATGAGTGATAGGGTGCATTTGTTCGTGAACGGGTTGGGACCCCATCTGATAAATGAGTGTATGACAGCCTCCTTGGTAGAAGGCATAGATATTTCCCGTATTCAAGCTTATGCTCGGACCCTAGAGGATCGTAAGCGCCAGCAGAGGGCAGATAGGGAGCAGGATAGGGGCCAGCATAAGAGGGCGAGATTTGCAAGGTATTCTGATGACTTCAGAGGCAGCGCCAGGCCCCAGTCTTCGAGGAGTTCGGCGCCATCTGTAGCTAGTGCTCCTCCACAGTTTCGGAGGCCTCGATATGATCGATCCTATTCTGGTCCAGGTCAGAGTTCGCAGGCATCTGGATCGCAACATCACAGGGATACTAGTCAGACGAAACCCCCAACACCATGTTGTGATCAGTGCGGAAAGGCCCACTTTGGACTGTGCCGTCGAGGTTCTGATGCGTGTTATTCTTGCGGACAGCCTGGCCATATGATGAGGGATTGTCCTAACAAGGGAGGTGATGGTATGGCTCAACCGACTAGATTTGTGTCTGGTTCTTCCTCATCAGTTCGACCTCCAGCATGGGGTTTTCAGTAGTCGACAGGTCGTGGTAGAGGTACAGGTGCAGGGCCGAGTTCGAGTGGTGCTCAAAATCGAACATATGCTCTAGTAGGTCGAAAGGATCTCAAGTCGTCTACAGATGTTGTTACAGGTATATTATCTGTGTTTTCTTATGATGTATATGCGTTGATTGATCCGGGATCTACATTATCATATGTTACACCCTTTGTGGCTAATAAGTTTGGCATTGAACCCGAATTGATAAGTAAACCCCTTGCGGTATCTACTCCAATAGGAGATTCTGTGATTGCTAGAAGGGTATATAGAGGTTGCACCGTGATGATTTGTAGTCGTCAAACCTCGGCAGATTTATTTGAGTTAGAAATGGTTGATTTTGATGTGATACTGGGGAATGGACTGGTTGGCCTCATGCTATGCAAATGTTGACTGTCGTATGAAGATGGTTAAGTTTCAATTTCCTGGTGAACCCGTCATTGAATGGAAGGGGAACATTGCTACATCGAAAGGTAGGTTTATTTCCTATCTTAAGGAAAGGAAAATGATCTCAAAAGGTTACATTTATCATCTTGTTCGCGTTAGCGATGCTGAGGGGAAGCTGCCTACTCTACAATCTATCCCCGTGGTCAATGAATTTCCAGATGTTTTCCCAAATGAACTCCCAGGCCTTCCTCCAGAAAGGGAGATTGAGTTTAGCAGAGTGAAGGAAGGTGTCTTGTCTTGGCCTAGGCCTACTTGTGTCAACACCCATAAAGTGTGGAATATCGTATATAATGTGATTATTGTATATATTTATTTATTTATTTTTTAAAGTATATGTACTTTATTTAGTGATTAATCAGGAGGTTTCTCTTTTTCCTCAGGGAAAAGGATATCCCTTTGCCATTTCCTTGCGCTAGCTATCCACTCCTCTTTTCACTTTTTATCATCATCATTTCAATATCTTTTCTGTTCTAATTCGAATTCCAGCTTTGGAATCTCTCTTCCTTCTTTGGCTCTTTTTTCTTTATTAATTATCTAATAGACTTTTCTCTTTAGATATATTTTTCTTTTCATAATGTTTCCTTATGATGTTTCTTTTTTTCTAAAGCGGCATTCTCCCTTCAATCTATCTTTAATTGAATTATGGAAGTTTCTCCCCGAGCTGCGGAACTAACAAGTCTATTAGATAGTCAAATTAGCAACTTTTACACAAATTTTCAAGTGGATGAGATTGGTCGTGTGGTCTCACTTGGAGATGGAATTGCACGTGTTTATGGATTGAACGAGATTCAAGCTGGGGAAATGGTTAAATTTGCCAGTGGTGTGAAAGGAATAGCCACGAATCTTGAGAATGAGAATGTAGGTATTGTTTTCTTTGGTAGTGATACTGCTATTAAAGAAGGAGATCTTGTCAAGCACACTAAATCTATTATGGATGTTCCTGTGGGAATGGCTATGCTAGGGCGTGTGGTCAATAGCTTGGGAGTACCAATTGATGGAAGGGGGGCTCTAAGCGATCACGAGCGAAGACGTGTCGAAGTCAAAGCCCCTGGTATTATTGAACGTAAATATGTGCATGAGCCTATGCAAACAGGGTTAAAAGCAGTAGATAGCTTGGTTCCTATAGGTCGTGGTCAACCAGAACTTATAATCGAGGACCGACAAACTGGAAAAACTGCCATTGCTATCGATACCATATTAAACCAAAAGCAACTAAACTCAAGGTCCACCTTTGAGAGTGAGATATTGTATTGTGTCTATGTAGCGATTGGACAGAAAATCTCAATTGTGGCACAATTAATTCAAATTCTTTCAGAACCGAATGCTTTGGATTATTCTATTCTTGTATCAGCCACCGCTTCGGATCCTGCTCCTCTACAATTTTTGGCCCCATATTCTGGGTGTGCCATGGGGGAATATTTCCGCGATAATGGAATGCACGCATTAATTATCTATAATGATGTTTGTAAATAGGCGATAGCATATCAACAAATGTCATTATTGTTACGCCGACCACCAAGTCGTGAGGCTTTCCTAGGTGATGTTTTTTATTTACATTCCCGTCTCTTAGAAAGAGCGGCTAAACGATCAGACCAGACAGGCGCAGGTAGCCTGACCGCCTTACCCATCATTGAAACACAAGCTGGAGACGTATCGGCTTGTATTTCGATTAATGGGATCCCCATTACTGATGGACAAATCTGTTTGGAAATAGAGCTCTTTTATCGTGGAATTAGACCTGCGATTAACATCGACTTATCTGTCAGTCGCGTCAGGTGTGCCGCTCAGTTGAAAACTATGAAACAAGTTTGTGATAGTTCAAAACTGGAATTGGCACAATATCGTGAAGTGGCTGCCCTTGCTCAATTCGGCTCAGACCTTGATGCTGCGACTCAAGCATTACTCAATAGAGGTGCAAGGCTCACAGACGTATCGAAACAACCACAATATGCACCACTGCCAATTGAAAAAGAAATTTATTCAAAACTAAAAGACTAACTTTTGAATATTTTGCTGAAGCAAGCAGCAAATTTCTATTTCCCCGGTTTAGGAAGTATAATATTCCTAGGATTGCTTGTGGTAGTCAAGGCCCAACCATCCGAAGCAGCTGGCCCTAAGGATTGTTGGTCAAGTGAGCCCTACGAAAGGGACCTCCAGATCGTGGAAAAACGTATAAACTAGATTTCCATGGAAACTGAATCCCTGGCTGCTAAAGCAGACCAAAAAGACAATGAGCTCCATGTGGGGTTGACAGGCACCCTGGCGGAACAACAAAAGGATGTCCGATTCATCCTGGAAACACACCTGGATGAGATGGATGTGGATCGTCGCGTACGGACAATTAGATTCTAGGACAAAGAAAAAACATAGGTGACTCAGAAAGTGATTTCTAGGTCATGATCTTCGAAGGGCTAAAAACCCTATATGACTAATGAAAATAGAAAAAGTATCTGATTGCTACTAACAGATATTTTCGTAAACCACTTGTCTAGGTCAGGCAAATATTACGGTTGAAGCGGATCCAATACCAAGACGCACAAAACTCTCTCTTTTATATGCTACTTAATAAATGAAAAAGGTGTTGAGTTTTTGTGGTCTCTGAATTTGAGGATTCCCTAATGATCGGGAGGGTTTCGTTTACCTTCCATAACGATCTACTCCCAGCGGGACGGAATGGCGTTACACAGTCTTCCCTTTTTTGCTTTCGTCCTCCTTTATCACTGCTGTTCGCGAAATCCAGACTACTTGCTCTCTTTATTTTCTTAATGAACCCGGCGGCGCTCTAGATTGAATCTGTCTTAGCACTGTTGGGCTTGAAGTGAAGATGGATTGGAAGCTATCTCGCAGTAGGTAAGACGATGGCCAGAAGACTTTCTCTAGCTATATAGAGGATTTATATACCTCCTCGAACCATATACGGTGATCAGCTCAATTGAAAGAGAGGGCGCTATGGGCATATAATTCTTCTATTTAATTTCTTGCCTCTTGCACTGCGTGATAACAAATTCAATTTATTGATTTCCGGCCTAACTCACACTACTTTCAAAAGCTAGATTTCACACTCCTCCTCTATATAAGATCCATAGCTTAAACAAGTCAGCTGCACTGGGATACTAAGAAGTAAAGCGCATCCACAACTGCCACAGAAAGAATAGGAGCCGATACCGCATGTGCCGCAGGACAGGCAGTAATGGGATATATATATATATATATATATATATATATATATATATATATATATATATATATATATTTGAAACAACAATAGCAACGAGATTCGCCAACAGGAGAGGGAACATTCTTCTAGATGAAAGAAGAGCCAAAGGAAGAAGAGAGCGAAGAAGGGCGGGAATCCTTAAGCAAGGGCGGGAGCAAGGAATCCAGAGTGAAGGACAAGCATTCAGATAAAAAAATTTACTATTAATTTCGTCAAGTGCAAAAGAAATAGCTTGCGTAAGAGCTACAATTCCTTCAGCGGGAGCAGTGGCATTGAAAACGTCCTTAGGTCTTTGATTCATTCTTTGGCAGCTACCTTAACACGAGGATCAAGCTTACTAGAATGCTCCAATTGAAGTAGTTGATTGATCACCAATTTAAAATCTCCATAAGAGTTGAAACTCTTTCAAATCCACAGCCATCTCAAGTCAAGTATGAGGGCTTGCTACTCTGCGAGATTATTGGAACAAGGTTTTGACAAGGTGAAGGAGTGCGGCAGCACTTCTCCTTCAGAAGTAAGAAAGAGGACTCCAGCTCCATCTTGATGAGCAGCACCATCAAAGTACATCTTCCATGGTGGAAGAATTTTGACCACAAGCGCATCTTCATCAAGTCGTAAAACAATTCCCATTCAGAAGGTATTGGGTCAAAGAACTAGGAAATTCTTTTCTTTCTTCTTTTGCTTTTTTATGGGGGACTAGGAAATTATTTTCTTTCCTTGGTTAATGTATTTGAATTAATCATATATTCATTCTCACGCATAGAGATACCTATTTATAGTGGTTTGTTCTTGCATCAATAGTAGCTTGAAGCTATAGTTTAAGAGAAGTGACAAGATCATCAAAAAAGGGAGGCACTCAAGCTTGACTATAAGATTGGTAGGAAAGATTTTAGACTTGAGCATACACCTTCTTCCTCTATGAATAGGGTGAAGTGACACGCAATGGATCAGTTAGAAAGGAGAACAAATTGATCACATGTCCCCTTCTCAACAACCTTTCCCGCATCGGTAGATAGAGTGGATTTCCTATCCTTGGTCAACCTAAAGATTTTCATCTCTCTATATTTAGTTACCACCGACCCGAGCCTATGTGAAGCAATCCTGCACCCTAGACAGGCTCCAGGCCAAAGTGATGAAAAGGTGAACGGTCGTATATCATAATATAATATAAAAAGGTCCATGAGATAAAGCCTAGCCCTATCTAAACCTTATGATCCTAGTCAGCTCGTCTCTATCTTGAGGCCAATAAGCAGTGACTCGTTCGCTAACCACATGTAGAATATCTTGTGTAGTCGCGTAGGATAACTAGAATATATCTTTCCTTTAGTGTGTAACCGATTTATATATGTTAAGCTCCCTTTTTTTCTCTCCTTTGATTTTCTTTTGCCCCTCTTTAAAGTAAAGCTCCTTCTAAGAGTTGGCTTTTACAATTGCAATCTGTCTCTGTCTGGCTCCTCGCTTTGAAATAAAATAAGACCTTCTTTTGGTTGAGTGACTTCGTTCCTGGTCTTCCTATTCACTTTGCTTTCCCAGCTGCTGCCTCTAAGGCCCAAGTACTTTGTTTGTTTGATCAAATGATTGATTATATTTGAAATTACTCTTTACCAAGGGAAGAGAGCGTGGATCAGGTGTCTCCTTGGATGTTCCAAATCACCATCTTGGACTTCTAGCATTTGCTTCAGATTGAAAGTTTGGGACTCAAAGTGTGCCCTCATGAGGTAGGAAAAAACTTCAAAATTTGTATTTTACGTAACTTGGATAGCTGAGTGGTCAATCCTGCACCAATCGTTGATGAGTTGTCTCGCTCGAAAGCTATAACCTGCCCCCCAAACTCGGTATCCATTCTACCTGATGTTTTACCCCTCCGAAAGGCTATTGAAACAAGTCTTGATCCGAGACTTCTCTTAAGGGAAAACCTTTAAAACTTATTTAGAGCAGGGTCCTCTGCTGGCATATTCGTTCTTTTTCTTTATTATATTATGTATGGCATTTCCAAGTTGATTTTTTTTAGCAGGCGTTCCTTCGTCCCAAAAAATGATGTATATTCCGGACATTTTGTCGTGGGTGCTACTAGAAAAAAATTTTATCCGACCGATGGATTCCCCGGTTTTTGGATTTTCATTTCTTTATGTAAAAAAGAGTTGGATCAAAGGCCTCGTCTCTGTACCCTTCCGTAGATGAGGGGCCTTCAAACGTACAAAGTGTTAAGAAATATTTGATGTTTCTTAGTCGCTGCTCACGCACGGAGCTCACCGCTGTAGCGTTAAATGTGCTTCTATTTAGCAAATAGAGTTTGACTGAGATAAAACAGAATCAAAAGGAGCTTTGGCCCACAACGAAATTAAAATGAAATTAGTTGGAGACAGATTCAGTGGGGCACCCCCTTATAGCAGGTATGCAACCAACCCTTCTTCTGTTATAGCTTCAACTTCTTTCTAATAGGTGCTAGCTTGGCTTCAAAGCCTTACCATCCCTTCACCGCCTCCACATAAATATTGGTCACTTTCTATTTTTTGGATTAGTCTCTTAACTCAAATTATCTCTAAAATGGTACAACAGACGGCGAAGCGTTGCCTACACGCTATTTAGCTTCCGATGTATTCTCTATCGTTAAATTGATTAAAGGAAAGGTAAAGCCTTCACTTCAAGCTTTGAAGCTAAGTTCGCTATCCGGTCAATGATTGGCTTTAGGCCTTACCTTACTTTTAGGGGTTTACTCTTCTACTTAAGTTCCTAACTAGGCTGATGCCTTTGCTGAGTCTTAAACTCCGACTCGTAAACTCAAAACTGGCCGGAGATGCCTATTCTGAGCTCGCTCAGGCGGATGTTCCTGCTAATCATTACTTTACAAATTGTCAGCTTCTGTCTTTCCATACGGATTCTAGCACTTTTCTTGTTTGTTTTGTCTTTATGTGACCGATCTTTCTTTCCCTTTTTTCTGATTGAAAGATCTTTTTTGATGCGCTATCGGTATAAAGGTTACAACATAGCATTCAAAAGGATGGATATTACATAAAAAAATTACATGAGTGATTAGAGCGATGCCCCCTTGCTTTGGAAAGAGTTGACTTCTCCGTGTGTAGGATAGCCACTGACTTTTTCGATTAATTAAGATATAGGTAAAGGCCAATGCATCAAAGTAAAGGCGGGTTCAACAATCGATGTAACTAGTTCAAATACTAGAAGCTAGGTCATAAAAGGTAGATTAGATTCGACAATCTTAAGTAGTGGACTCGGCCCTTAGCCGAGGTACGATACTGTCAGCCAATCACTAGCTTTTGCTAGAATAATATCGTAAAGTCGAAGAGGAAGAAGATTGCAATCATAGAGGGATCATCGTGTAAACTCGAGGGGCTAGGGAACTCCTTTAGCTCAATAATGAAAGTTAGGGTCGATCGGAGGAGGCCTTACCTCTTAGATGACCCAAGCAAGTCATTAAGCTATTGGATGAATCCTCCTAACTGTAGTTACTTAAGGTCGAGTAGTAGACGAGTGAGGCCCACAGTTCTTATAGGTTTTCACTTGAGCTTTTCACATCAAAGCAAGTCTATAAGCCACTGCAGTGAGGTTATAGGTCTGATTTCTTTCTCGTATTGAGATCTTAGAATGCTATACGCAGCCCCCCCTGCAAGGTTACTTTAGATAGTGCTATTTTCTGTATAAGATTGGCATCCCCATTCTAAGGTTACTTAGTACTTAGGTTCGTGAGTTCCGCTCTTAGTAGCTTTTATTCCCACCCCGCATAAGAACATAGGTTTTTTTCCTTAGTTTCTGCTCTCCTTGCTTTAACTAAAGAACTACCTTTCACTTTAAGTAGGACTCTAAGAGCTCTACCTTAGAATGAGTTAGATTTCCTTTGTTAACAAGAAGGAATGGCGGGATGCTAAAGAGAGGGCTATGAGACTAGTGCAATCAGGTAATCGACCAAGTAATCCATATACATGATAAAAGGGAATTCCAGCCCTAGTGTACTTATCTACTGGCTTTGAAGGAGAAGAATGACAAGGTCTGCTTCCACAGTAAGGATTGATGCTTAGTCCAATCAAAGAGCAAACAGAGGACGCCTCATTAAGCAAGAACCCGAGCTAAGAGTGGGGCAGTTCAATTAAGGTATAGAGAAAGCTCCAAGCAGCTACCATTGATTAACCTTATTTTGGCACAGCAATCAAAGATCTTGCTTACCGGATAACTTTCCTGGTGAAGGAGAGAAAGTTTGACAAGCTAAGAAATCTCGTTGAAAGCAGGAACTCAGATTGTGACGAATATTTTCACTAGTTTCAAAGGTTTGATTGACCCTTGGGATTGAATCTGGCTAGGGGGTGCCCTCGTAAAGACTAAAACCTCGTTACACTGAAAACAGTAGAGGTGCGATAGTGCTTTAGTAGTGAGTGGAAACTTACTTTTAGTCTGGTTAGTAGGAATTTCTTGCCTGCTAAGGGATTAGTCCAAGTTAGATCGAGAAGTAAGAGTTTGTAATTGAAGTCGAGGGGATGAATAGATAAATTCGCTTCCCACGTAGTGCTAAGAAGCAAGTTCCGATAGCCTATGATGTAATAGCATAAAAAAAGGGTTACGCGAATAATAATGTTAGTAGTTCGTGAGGCTAATTTTGAGCTAGATAGTGGATTGATGTTCACTGTAGCACTATCTGACCTTAAAGGTTAAGTTAGTGTACCATGAACTCCATTCCACATATTTTGGATGTTGTGGCATCAGTTATCTAGCTACATTCTATTACCGGTTTACACCATTTTGGAAAACTTTTATTCCGGTTATGGCTTGTTATATACCGTTAGGTTCTTTGTCAAATACTAACTGAGTTGAATCCAAATTCTTTGTGGGTGTAACTTTGGTTGTTCTTTCCTTCGAGCTAAGATAGACCCTATCAAAAACTAGTTCCAGAAGCATCTTCCATTCATCTCGACCTAGACTGATCTTTGTTCTGATGATGATAAACTATCATCAATTTGTATAGTATATATACCCCCAAGCCCTCTTTTTGTACCATTTTTTTCTTTCTAATAGAGGGCCTGGAACTGGGCTCTCTTCACAGCCCCTAAAGGCATTAGGAAGAGATTTAAGCAGCCAGTGTAATAACTTCAATTGATAGAAAATCTATCAACACCTAAAACAAAGAATACCATCTCCTAGGGAGTCTTTTTATTTTGCATATCTCGAGTTTAGAATTCTCCTCACGCTTTTTCCATCACGATTTTCTCTTGAGAACACTCACCTCGTCGATTCTTCCCCTTGTTCCTTTTATCTTGGACATTGAGATATTTATGCAAAGCATTCTTTTCTACCCTATGTAGGCGACACAAGTTACGTAGTTGTAGACTTAAGACCTAAGGATATTTCTTTGACGGGTGATCGGGTCTTAGAATCCTCAGGAAAGTGTAAGCACCTGTATACAATTTCTATTTTGCTTTCTATACATAGATATGGCTTTCTCTTTATGGAATATACCAAGATAAATCTTCTTTTTAAAACCACAACTCAGTGAAGTAGGCGACAACTGCTATTAGGGTCTTTCTTAAGGCATTGGCTCTCTAAAAAAGGATTTCCTATCATTTCATGGATTCCTTTTTGTATAAAGCATATTGACTACAAATTGAACTAAAGAAATAATGTTGACTATTCGACAAATGTGAAGACTGCAATCTCGACTTAGAATAATCAAACGCCCATCACGAGTCACATGGGCACCCCCACCAGGTAGAATAGTTGTAATATCCCCATCAAGATCTAACTCTAAGAGGATACTATTCATTTAATCTTTACACTGCTGCTCGCTTTGGAGACTAAACAATGGAAATAATATGTAACAGTCAGCCAAGTAATGATAATAAGAAAAACTAGGGTATAGCTGTTTAAATCCCCGGTAGAAATCATCCAACATAAAATTATATAAGGCCGTAGTGATTAACCCAGCGTCTGGGATCCCTACTTCCGTAATAGAATAATTAATTCCATTTTGGTCATAAACTGGTATCTTTAAAAAGGATGAAACTAAGGATATTACGTAACTATCACGCACCAACGGTGCCAGCTTTCTCGAAATTCTTTTATGAGGAATAGCACCTTGTGAGGGTGCTAGATTAAAGATGAAAATAGTTCTAATCTTACCCACTACACCTAATTTGGCGAAGAACTCATGGTGATCTCTGGGAAAACCACACGACTGCTCCTGAAAGATAGATGAACGCATAAAACAACTATTCAACATATGCGCCAGAGCGATTAAAACAAGAGCGTCCCTTTCACCTGGACAAACAACCCATTTATGATCACGGTCCCCTAGCTGACATAAAGTTTCAACATAAAAATAAATCACCTCATCTATGGGAATACTTAATAACTTAAGTGGGGACAATGCATACTTCTCTTTTGAGATAAGAATGATTATATCACATAGGCTTAAAGGGGTCAACAAAAATAGATCGCCAAGTTTAGCATAGACATATAATATTAACCGGGCAAGTTTCTGTGCAGGGCATGAATAAGGAGAATTTTTCCGTGGTTCCTCGCCATCTGAATCAATTCTAAATGAACAGTATCTCTATCTGGCTTTGTTATTATTGTAGTGTTATATGCGCCCAGCCAGTAAGTAGAGATATGGAGAAAGGGGACAACTTTGTCGCAGACCTTTCTTTCGTTTCTTTTATGAACTCCACTGGTCGTCCATGGATTATAGGGGTTTTTCCATTGTATATAAATAAACTTTCCTATCCTAATGCGCAAATCCCATTTTCCAGCAGCATATAGAAACCTATGATTCAAATTTTCATATGCTGCTTCTTTGGTGAGTTTAGTGATCATGGCTGGCTTACCTGATCGATCAGCTGAGTAGTAAGCCTCATTAGGAGAATTATCAATATCTCTTCCTATCAAAATGAGATTAGGAGGGCGCCCTTTTTAAAGAGCCAGCCTGTCTTTCAATAGAAACTATTGGCAATTACCTTAGTCATTCTCTTATATAGTGTAGTCCCCAAAGCAATGGGCCTCGGTCTAGTGAGGTTTTGCTTTTTTGGGAATCATTGCTAGGAATAAGGTTTGAATTGCACCTGGTTTGCTCCTGTTTGACTTCAATTACCATACGGAAATGGAGATCGTCCAACATTATGTTCCACCACAACCCCTGAATTAATCAACCAAGTAGAAGTTCAAGTTCAGTTGGAATCCATATAGTCTAGTAGTTTTTTACTAAGAATAGCCCCCTATTGTTGATAGAGAGCTTACCGCCCCGCCCTTTATAGTCGCGACTGTTGTCATGGAAAAGACTTTGTTTTCTGTCAAAGAAGCATGCTTATCACAGCCTATAGCATAAAGGCATTCGAGCCGCATCTAAACTAAATGTTGGGCAAGGGCTCGTACTCTCTCTTCTGTGGATACGCTATCCCTTCTAGGTATGGTATGGGGAAGGGGAGGTGAGATCTACTCATTGATTTTATATTAGATGAGCGGGCGCACTATGATCATTCGGGAGACATGGGCCCACGCACTTCACACAAGAATGAATTGTTATGCAGTCGGTAAACTCTTTCCTTTATGCGGGCAGCCTATCAAATCGAATCACTTATTTTTGAATATGTCATTACATCATGTACATGTATTCAGCTTTCCATTTTATTTTTGTTCCTGTTCGTGCCCAGATAGAGAATGGGCACGACTCCCCCTATCTCCGTTCTACCGTCCAAACAGGACGACCGTTCTAAGTTCTGGGGTTGGGTCGGATAGGACCAGATCCAATCGGATCTGATCGTAGCTTCGAGTTCATGTGTCGTACTGCGGCCGAACCGGAAAGGAGGGGGATAGTGAACCTCCTGTCAAGAGGCCAAGGTTGCTTGCTAACTCTCAGCCACTTGTTAGAAGGAAGTGCAACTTGATTGTCAGCAGGAATAATCAAGAAGGAAAAAATAAGGTAGATTATTCTAGTTCCTCCTTTGGTAAGGATTGGATTTTTGTTCAAGGGTATGTTAAAAACCATTGTCTTTTCTTTGTTTGTATCACAGAGACACCCGAAAGGCTGCCCATATGTACCTCGGGAGCCCTGGCCCATTCAAATCAAAATAGAATGAGCACCTACGACTAAGGGGAATGGAATGTCGACCACAGGGTGAGAGAATCTTATAATACGAGGGCTAGTGACTAGTCAAGTCATTAAACTTAGTCATTTTGATCAACATGGCTGCAAGTGGACTGGGTTTATGGGTTTAAACTGACTACGACCAAAGTCGTGGCTACTTCAACCAAAAAAAGGGCGACCCACTATTCAAACCAAAAGAAGTACCTCACCTCACTTACGAAGAAGTTGTTGGAGCTGGGCTCCGAACTATGAGAATTTGCTTTTTATCTTTCTCAGAGCGGTGTGCTCATATAGGGGATCAGACCACTCCTGGTGTTTTAACTAGTCATTAATGGTTGGCTTAATTAGTACACTTTCGGTATGTGTTGCGAACACTTTCATTTTTAGCCTCTCATCTTCTCTAGAGAAGTAGAACTCGAACTGATAGAACAGATGGTCCAACTACATAACTTTTTCTTGTTTATTACTTCCATGGTCGTGCCTCGTGGCACGACAGCACCCGTACTATTGAAGTGGTTCGTCAGTAGAGATGTTCCCACAGGTGCCCTTTTTTCCAATGGTACTATAATTCCTATTCCTATCCCTTCATTCCCCTTTTTGGTCTATCTACATTCCAGGAAATTCATATGCTCCGCGGACGGAGCAAAAAGTGGAGTCTTGGTTAGAGCAAGCCACCTTATTCTATTACCAGACATAATTGGGAGAAGCTTATCCGAAACTAGAGAGAGAAACTCTTTATTTCATTTCATTCCCGTTCTTCATTTCCTTCTTCTCGATCCAATGGGGACTTCTCATATTTAGAATCTTTCTGCGGTGTGCTCCGTTTACTATTCTTTCGTACTTACTTCATTTTACCACGTGATAGGTCATCGAAGCATGAGCGGGCGCGGAGAAGGAAAGGCCAAACACTTCGGCCTAACAGGAATGAGAAACGACAAAATGATAAGATGAGGTGCCTCGGGCACCCCCATTTAGAAAGAAGGGTCGTAGGTTTTAGTCCTGTAGCTTTCCCCGTCCCCCCTTCATCGGGAGGTGCTTGTGTGGAGGGTGCGCCACTAAAAATCGGGATTGAAGCTCTCACCTTACCAACAAGCCTAGAGGTGATGGCTGTTGGTCACGACTACTATGAAAAAGCTCCTATGAAGATGAATATTTCACTTGGAGGAGTGTGCATCTTTAAGTTGGGTGTTCTTTTGTCGTACGACCCGGTGGCTTTTGTGCGACCTGTGTCCCGCGCCTCCTATTTGTTCAGGGAGGGTGCCGTGAACTCTTATTCGATCCGAGAATTCAATCCCATCGCTGAGATGCTCAGTTGACTCCTTAACCTTGATAGGAAGATGGCTTATTCAATAATTTGTGCATAAAGGTAAGGAATTTTGGATTAACTAATGCGAATGGGTGTAAGCCTAGCTGCTCGGAAACACCCAGTGCTGACCACACTGCGAGACACAAAAGTGCAGGTAATGCTAGTAGGCGAAGTGGCGTTAAGCATCCCTAGTGGTATGAAAAGAGGGGTCGTGATGATATCATCTACATCCGTACCGCTCCTCGTAGAGTAGATGCCGCATCCAACCAAGTCTTTGACCAGGGAATGGGATAATTCCCTCTACCACTGGCAAGCCAGCCGGGCCGTGAGCGCGGTGGGAACGGGCTTCCCAAGAAACCAGCCCGGGCCGGTGTCAACATAGAATGAAGGGGACGGCCCTAATCTTGTGTTGGATTTGGCAACTTATTGGGTTGCGGGTGGAGAAAAGTGGATGTGGTTACTCGGGTTGGGACGCAGCGTAACTAACAGAGCTATTCCATTTAGAGCGAGACAAAATGGGCGGGCATGGGCGGTCTGGTGTCCGAGCTGATTGGTCAGACGACGACTACTTCACTTATTATTTTAGTATTAGCTGCCTATCCCGGAATTGAATGGGATGGAATACAAAGAACGGGAAGAGCTAGCGCTATAGGGTCGGTTTTTTTGGGGGGATAGGCTTGTGAAGAAGCAAGCTTATCCCCGCCGCGATCGGCAGCTGCTAGGTTTCCCCATCTCTTCTAAACTTCCCCCGGTCTTTGGCCCGAGCTGTATGAGGCAAAAACTCATCCCACGTACGGTTTGGAGGTCGAGCCCCACCCTAGCAGTAAGGGTGTGGCTTAGGTTAACTAACACAAAAAAGATACAGTTCACTCAATAATTGGCTTTAGGTTCCGAACTCCATATGGGGAAGGAGCGTTGTTGTTTGCGAGGTCTTGATCATTTACATGGAACCACTTTTTATTCCATTTGTGGGACTTTGATGATCTATAATATGTCCCTAACGAGCGATCGGCTCATGTTTGAGCATGATGAATCACTTCGTGCTGACCTGTTGCCAATCCACTTTCCGGCCTCATATGAGAATGGAAAACTGGAGCATTTTTCCATTAGTGGATGAAGAATTGCGAACTTAATAATTTCTAGTTGACCATGTTCCCAGAAAAAAGAAACTTTCGAGAAAGGACGAGCACGACTGAAGTGGCTATACATACAAATCTATTTACAGATCTATATGCTTCGATTGGAACTGGAAGTTCCAAAACAGGTGGCTGGTATACCACAATAATAAAACTTCATTTTAATTTTTTTTATTCGGATCGGATTTATGTTGGCTTTGTTAGGACGCTCACGTAGTTTGTTACTTCAGCTCCAAAAGGATAAGTTGCGTTGGAATTGATAAAGTTCCGTGGAGTTCATAATTGCATAAAAGGAGTCAAAGTAGTGGCTGCGGTGCGTTGAGGCACTTCTTCGATGGTCCCCGTATGCGCGGCCTGCCGGCCTGCTCTGAAGAATTCATGATTTATATATGTTTCAAGCCGGTGAGAGGGAGTGCAGTATAAGGATTGATTTCACTGTATCCATTGTAACCCACCATATCTACCTATTGTAGGAGGTCAATTGTTGTTACCTCTCTCGACATTGCAATCCCTATTGAGTCAGGAAGGAATGAGTAATGGATCGGGGAATCGAGCATCGGCCCTCTTGGATCCGGTAGGAGCAGGAGTAGGTAAGTTAGTATCGATCGGGTGAAGAAAATAGAATTTAGTTGATAGAGACGTTAGATCTGGAGGAAACATTTGGTCACCTTCCCAAAACCTTCACGGGAAAGGAACGAACTCACTCGCCCTACTTCTAAAGATAGATAGAAAAGGTTAGGGGGTCCCAGCTGCTGAGGTGGCGTAGTGACAGGTGAGAGCAATAATAACAAAAGCAGTGGAAGATCTTGTAGTATTATATTCGGTAGCTTGCATTGGAATAGATTCAAGCGTCCGAGCCAGTAGATCCACATCAAATAGGCGTTAACTTAGTTGTTTTTGCAGTTTATTTTAATCCCGATGTCGATCCGACGCAACTTACCAGTGATAGTCGCATCACCATGAGCTTTCAAGGGAGGGGTCCATGATCTCTAGTTCTGTTCTGGAATCAAAACAAAAAAACTAACTAAATAGGCAGCGAGCCATTCAGATGAGACTCGAAGACCAGGAAGAATAAATAAGCAAAGTGAGGGGCTACTTCCTTCAACAGAGGTAATGCTTATTCTTCTCCTTCCTGGTACTCTTGAATAAGGCAAGGCTTTTCCCTATTCCCTATCAAAAGCACTTTCAGTAGAAAAATGAATCTGTCTTAAATCAAAAGAAGAAGACTTCGCACCTTCAACTAAGTCAAGCAATTCAGTCAGTAAGAAAGTCATATCACTGATCATTGGATTATATACAACCTCGTGAACATTACAACCAATCAATCGAGAGTTTTCTATACATTTAGAAACTTTCTATTTATTCCCGAACGCACAAGAAAAGGTAGAGAATTTGGGAGAAACTTTCGTTCTACTTTACTATAGCAGTTTTAGATCTGTCGGTTGCTCTCTTACAGGTGCTCGTCTAGCTCCCTCTCCTTGATTTCTTCTTTTTGTTTTTAGCCGGATATGGCCTTTTAGCCATCCCTTCGATCAAATAGAGCTTCCTATCCTATGTTTTTCTTTTTTTCCCACGATAGCGATATTCCTTTGCTACTTCTTTCCTCGGCTAATGGAAAAAAATCCTTCTTTTTACCCCGCCTAGCGCCATCCATCTACAAATAGTAAATGCACTGCTGAGCTCAGATGTCCGCTCGTCTAGCAAGTTGGCAGCAAGCACTTCCTCCCCACTTTGGGTGGAAAAAGCTTCTGAAAGCCTATTAGTTAGTATTAGTAAAAAACCTAGTTAAGGGGTCCGTAGTTGTCGCAATCGCTCATTTGTCTTCACCTCAAGTGCTTTCTTCAATGAGTCCAAGTCTGCCTTCGCGGATAATAAATCAAGGACTTGTCGGTAGATCAGCTAGCTCGCACTCTAGTCTTTCATTGATCTTTTCTACCCCTCGCTCTATGAGGATGCGCGCCTATCCAGAAAGTGCAAAGTCAAATAGTGGTAGATCAACTGGGTATAGATCGACACATAGGCTGCTAGCAGAGTGGGTGGCAGAATTACAAAGCAAGAAAGCTTCCTATCAATCCAAAAATGTTAGAAAGAGAATTAGATATAATCTCGTCAAGTGGGCTTATTCAATTTCTGAAGTTAGATTGAAGATTGAGAAAGCCGGCCAGTAGTGCCTTTAGCGAATGCGTTCACGAGGCCGGTCCCCGGTGGCTAAGAAGCTTGATCACTTTGTTGAATAAAGCAAATTGACGTGATGATTGAATCTGGGTGAAGTGTCGCTACTTGGCCCAACATTATCGAGAAAAGGTTTTGTTTCCTTAGTCTTTCTTGTGAGTCTATCTGAGTGGGTTTGGTTGGCAGGGTCAGGGTCTTTCACATTCTTATCTAAAAAAGAGTAAGAGGGCGGTTCCCTCAATTATGGCATCGCCTTCATCATCCCTCGGACAGGTTGATGAGCTTTTGGATAATTCGATATGAGCGAACTCCAAAAGCATCAGACCATCTGTAATGGCTCGTCCCTAGTGCCTTTGAACGAAATGAAAGGCCTCTCTTCAACTCCCTTTGAGGTTTGAACTGCCAACAAACTCTTTTGACTGTGAGTCATCAAAAGAATGAATGACCACTAAAGGGGGAAAGCGATAGAAATTGGTTCCCTACGACGTCTTCTGTCTTCGCGCTTTCTAAAAACCACCCTAGCCTTCCACATAAGCTGTAGTACCCCCGGGCACCTTTTCAAACCTTAGTCAGGGCTACTTGAAGATCCTTTAATATCTCCTTTCTTTGTGTTGAGAGCCAGTCGCCAAAAGGCTCATTCCAGGAGTGAAAGAGAACCTGGCTTTCTTATCAACCAAAGCTAGCTTACTAAGGAAAGACCTGTTAGTGGGAGACCCTTCTTTACCGGGCCGGGTACTTCTCCTTTATCCTTTGCCTTGCTTTTTTGCTCGGCCACTCTCTGTTCTTATGCAAGGGTTCCCCTCTCTAAAAAAAAGAATATGTCAATCGTTACTGATAGCAGGCAGAGTTGCTTTTCCTTGCTCCAGAGGAGATTGGTATTGGTAGAGTCGTATTCAACCCCATCTTTTTGCCCTTTGGATGGTAATCACATCGGCCATAAGGTGGTCTATCACCTTGGTTGGGGATAAAAATCTTTTTTGTTGTCGGAAAATCCCTCTCCGCTTTATTAAACTCCTCTCTTAGGCGAGAGCTCACTCAATCCCTTTTTAAACTTTCGCAAAGCTCTCCTTTCCATAGAGTGAGTTGGTTTTGAATTAAAGCAGGTTTCATCCTGACTTTCATCGGGGACAGGTACGGGGTCTGGGTCGGTCGATACGATGAACGAAAAATCAAAAAATCTTGCTTCATTGAAGTCCCTCATGGAAGAAGAATTGGCTAATGTAGAAGGTTTATTTGTTATCGTATCCACCACATAGCTTACATACTCAGACAAGTTGACTCCATCGCCTATAGTAATAGTCATACTAAAGCTAAAGTGATCCCAATAGTCAATCCGCTACACCTTAATGTTGTCACTGAACAATCACCTTGCCTTACTAATATATGCATTTTTCGCATTGTCTACTTCCAACATGAAGGAGAGCAGTATATTCTAGGGATGTTAATAGCATTTATCGATGCTTCTCCACACTGTCCTGGTCTCACGATGTGGATTCGAACCACTGCTTCTCCTTATTGTCGTGAGTGGGTCTGTCGTCCTCCTCATTATAGTCCTCCTAGAATCCAGAGCATTTTGTCGAAATACATCCTGTCTTTTCACCTTAGTAGTCCTATGCATAATCAGTACTATAGCACCAATCATGGCTACTAATAAAATAAGACTAGAAACCAAAAACGAGACGAAATATTAGGTATAAAGTAAATTGCCCAATGTTTCCAAATTAGTCCAACTTCGTACCTTTCCGGCATAAACAGTATATCTCAGGGAAATCGTATTTCTTTGGGTTGGTAGTAATGGAATACTTTCATTATCTAAAATAAAAAACATCTCCCAACAAAAGATCAATCCAATAATATGACTAACTAGTAAATAGCGCAATACTTCTTCGTGAATCTCCACTATTTGAATATGGAACATCATAACAACGAATAGGAATGAAACGGCTATAGCTCATATATAAACTACTGGGAAGATCATAGCAAAGAAGTCGAGACCTAACAAAAGAAGTAAACCTGAAGTATTGCGAAAGACTGGGATGAGAAACAAAATGGAATGTACCGGATTTTTAGCACGTACAACCATCAAACCAGAGACCAAAGTAGGGCTCGACAAAACAGAAAGTATCATAGTACGTCGTCCTTCCCTGAAATGGATATTTCATGCTGGATTAAGAACTAGCATGAAAGTTGATCTCTTACGACCAGCGCGGTTATTCCTATTTCATTTTCTTCTTCCAAGCCCTTCTTAGAAAGCACTCACTAAGTTACTTACGGAATCTCAAATCTCTCTCGATGCCGAGAATTATTTATATGTCCAGGTCTATTAGAGGTTCGGGTTCGTTCTCCCCCACCTTTTAGCCTTCTGGACCCTTGAAAAAACATAAGAAAGCTAAAATCAAAAAGAAAGAAGAAAAATTGGGCCATCTTTCCCGAGAGAGGCCACCTTCTCTCATGCCATCAGTCTTCTACTTCTAGTTGACTGCTCTATGAAGGTCTTCCCTCTTTCCTTGGCTCTGGTCGCTCGTCTACGCTCTGACCCAGCAAGTAATAATTGAAAAACGATGTTTCCTTGCATGCATTAAGATTTAAAACTTGTCGTCAAAAAAAGGCAATCAATCAGAATCAAGAAAAAATATGGAAATAGTGAATCAAGATCTAGATGGATCCCTATCTTTATCTCTATCCACGAAGATACCTATCTATATGGAGAGATATCTATCTATGAATCGGCCTAGACTAGCCTCTATCTGGATAGATATGTACCTATGAGAGACTATGCCGATCTTTATATGTTTTGGCCACGTCCCTTTTCGCTCCGAAGAAGATGGTTTGGATCTTTCAATCTTATGTCGTGAGGTATGTGACCTATGTTAGGTCCATAAGATATCACAGCTTTTGGTGTTCTATGATTCACCTCCGAATAATGAGTAGATAGTTCGATCAATTTTATTCTGATCTTTTTAGTAAACTGATGGGAGGATGCAGAGCAATAGGTCGAATTACTATATAAAGAAGAGTTCTAAACAATAGGACTTCTTATTCGAGTAGGAGTATTTCAGGTTTTCTCGTTCCTTCTCTTCGATAAGAATAGGGATTTGAAATGATACAAATTCCTCTTCATTCTGTTGTGCTCAACGAAAGAACTGCCTAAGCATACTTTATCGGATCCAAACTTCTTTGTGCTTTCTAAGTCTTCTTCTTGCATAGAAGAACACAACTGTTGGAAAAACCGAGATTTTAGTAGTTGGCGGCATCCCCTCTTAGTTTTGAGTAGGCGGAATCATTCTGTTTTGGTTCTTCTCTACGGGTGACCCAGGAATTTTCCTATTATTTTTTCTACTGAGATTTCGATATAGAAGGATGTTTTTATTTCTTCACCGTCGGTCCTTGCATCATTTTCTTGAAAAGATATTATATCATCGTGGGAGAGTTTAAAATGAGAAATGTTAACCATTCCATTATTCACACAAACCCTTCGTTGACTTATCGGCTGCCTTGCTTGAGGAATAATTTCAGTAAAATGGAGACGAACTGGGAATACGTCTAATATTTTGTCTGGACTGAGAAGAAAAGGGATATATGAAGTTCGTTCTCTTCCTTTGTGCATATTTGCGATGGGTAAATCTCCATAAAAAAGGGACAACTTTCGTGTAGTTTGTGATTGGATGTAACTGTTAAGATTTTCTCTAGAATAAATATTTCTCTTAATAGATCTATTCTTGTTCCTCAATCTTCGGAGAATACGGCATTGTTTTATTGTAAGTTCTTTGTTCCAAACATTTCTTAAAAGTAGACGACATGTTTTAAATCTTAATGCAAGCAAGACATATCTCGTTGAATCAGTCTTTTCCGCCACATCACGTATAACAGGAATCGAACCCTCTCCGCTGCTGGCGAGCAGATGTAAAATGTACTACTTCGATCCATCAACTTGTTAGGAGTAGGTTTTGGCTTGCCCTTTTCTTCTTATTAGTCAGATAGGCTTGCCGAATTCCATGTAGATCCTCCCTCCCCCTCGCTCCGCTTCGTTTCGCTCATTTTCTCTTTCCTTCTGCCTGCAAAAAAAGTTACAAGATTGGTTTTGTGTGCGTTAGCGATCATCAAACATGTGACATAGATAAGATTTATGTTCATGCAGTTGGAATGCCTGAGACCACTTTTTGCCTTGCTGCTCTTGCTTCTCTGGCTACTGCTCCGGCTAAGGCTTTCTTTCCGCTTTGACTTGCCTTCCTTATCTTTTAATCTGGACTTGCATGTGTTTCGCATATGACTATTTCGAGTTATTGCTGCTATCTGGCTTGAGTTAGACAAGCAGAGAAGGATCTTATGCCACCGGTGACCGGCCTGTCTATCTAGTATCTAGTACTAGGACTAGTAGAATAGAGGCACAACTGGGCGAGGCTTCCTCGATCACAGCTTCTCGCTTAGCTAACTGCCAGACAAGGATGCAAATCAACTTCTTATATAGAATGCAGATCGACACATTCAATGAAGCAGCCAGTACGACAGACAAGCTACTTTCTTGTTCTAGGACTGGAAGATCCTCTATCTATTACCATACCCGTACCGGCAGTTAGACTAGCACTCTCTCCCCAATCAATCACAATAACTGGCTGTAAGAGAGCTGACTGTCTACTACTATGTCATGCCTTGGCAGGTGAATATGAGAGAGAGGCTGTAAGTGCATTCTCTCCTTATCCATCTTCTAGAAAGCACTCTTTGAGCATGCTGACAGAATGATTGACACTCACATCTTTCTCGTTTCTAGTGATTTTGCTATAGTTTACTAGCGCATTCCTAGACTAAGAGTACGACATTGAAGAAGCAAGCTCACTCTCATTCCAGGAATTAGAGGAAGGTATTCTGTCCGGTAATGAAGTTAGAAGTTTGAGGCTTGCTTTCTCTCTTCTCTCGCAGTTGGCAGTCTCAGTCAACCTTGTTCCGGGCCTTCTCTTCTACTATATCTGCTTATAAGATTGGTAGGTACAGTCTTTCTTCTAGGCTGCTGATTGAACTTTAAGGTAATGAGAGAGAAGGCAATCAACAGATAACTTGTAAGTAAAGCTATGGATTGGGTTCTCACTCTAAGCCAGTACCGGTAATTTGAAAAAACGATAGACATCTAGCACATTCACTCGTTTTTTCTTTCTGATATGCCAAATCAAAGAGGGAAATGCATGGTGCATTAGCGGTCTTTTTTGCCTCGCCTGCTACTTGGAAGAGAGAGACGTTGTCATTCTTTGATTCGTTCGAGAATCAACTGCACATGAATAGGCTCTTCCTTACGCCTTCAAGGAGGACGCGGCTTTTTTAAAAAATTCCCGGGAAAATGAAATGAACTTCTTTTCGTAAGGCATGAAAGTCGCCTAAGGAAAGTAGAAGTCTATGCACACTAACCGAATCTTTGGGGGAGGATGGTGGTGCAAATTGGCCTTTTCCCTTCTCCTTTCTAAAGCAAAAAAGAATGTCATCATTCTGATCGTGACATTAAAAAGGAAAGAAGAGAAGGAACTTGGAGTTAGCGCCCACATAACGGATTGCTTGCTTACCAAGACATTCTGGCTTTTTGCTCCTTTCCTTAGAGTCAAGTGGCTTTCACTCCTCCAGTTCTATTATTGTTGACTTGAATAATTATTATAAAACTACTCATTTTGCAAATGAAAGATGATCGATTATCTACCCAAGAAGATAGAGAGTCCCACATACGAGAAAAGGTCACAAATAGATTTGAACCAAGTAACATTGCAAAGGCATAATGATAGTAGGGTCGGGATATCCCGCCCTCCGAACCGGCTGTGAGGGTCTCCACTCATCCAAATTGTTAATATATTCTATCAATCATGAACGCTATGTGTATCGTAACCCTCTCCCGAGCAATTACAATAATATACTAGTGCACTATCCCGAGCTACCCTAGCTATCTTTAATTTGAATAGTTCACTTAAGATTGCAGCCAAGACTTCGTTATTCCTAACCCCGTCTTTATGCCTAAAGTTATAGATTCCTCCAATAACCTAGGTGTGGTGTTGTTCAACAATATAACTAAATATGCATTCTTTTCCAAGTTATGCACACTAAATAGGCATCGCTAATTGGGACGTCTACCAATTAACTACAACAAGAACGAAGTTGAACATATAGAAATCTAGTTCACAATTTGTAATCACATAAACGATAAGTTCATCACCCAATAAGTTCCATCAAAACCTTAGAAAAGGATTTAGCTACTCATGCTTAAAGAAACATAAATAATAATTGAAATCATAAAGAAATACTTGATATAAAATAAAAAGAAGGAGTTGAGAGGATTCTCTCTTACTAAATATCTTGCAAAAGTAGTGAAAAATACACCACATGCCTCTATTAGGCGAACTAGGAGTTTATATAGAGGTTCTAGGGATAAAAAAACTAAGTTTGAGTCCAATTAGGAGAACTGTACGTCGCCTTCCGCGGTTGGTTCGCGGCCGCGAGCTGATCGCGAACAGCAAAACTTCAAAAAGCCTCATTATTCGCGGTTCATCCGCGACCGCGAATGAACTGCGGAGGAACAGTCTTGCGGATCTTTCTTTGCTCTTTCTAGCTCTTTTCCCTTTAGCTCTTCTCTTGGCCTTTTCATCAACATATGACTCCAAAATAGCTCTTCTTAGCATCCATTGCATCACATGTACCTATAACACACAAACACACAATAATCAAAGCATTCTGTCCTCATAAACAACATAAATACCATAACAAAGTGTGATTATTTAGGGCATAATTATAGTCAAATTCACCTATTATCAATACCCCACACTTAAACCTTTGCTCGTCCTCGAGCAACCTTAATCACACTTTAGGCCATATTTAAAAAATTGTCTCCCCCAAAATATGTCACAAAAGCTATTATTCATGAACAAACTAAGATATGCACAATCTTTACCTAACCGTAAACTCTCATGCCAGCACATTATTACTTACTCCACTTATTACCAAAAACTTGAAAATTTACCTTCTTCCTCTTGAATTACATGCCCTCAAAATATTTATTGAGAGAAGTTCCCACACATTAACAATTCAAAAACATGGAACTTATGAATAGCGGAAAAATTCACTCACTATCAACAAATAACATTTATATGCATATAAAGACACACCATAGGCTTGCACCTAGTGTAATACTCCACTAATCGAATTATTCAATCGTAGATCAAGAGGTCTTTAAGGGTTTTAATGTTGGCTATGGGACGGGTAGGATACTTTTGGTTAAAGTGACTAGCCTCCCTAAGCACTTTTCTTTTCCTATTCACAATTTCCCTTTTAGTTTTCTTCCTTATGTCTCCCATAAACATTCCTTCACCTTTCTTTACTTTTAACCCCCACTTTTCTTTTGTTAATGTAACAGGCGTTTCTAATTTTTATATATTCATTGATATAGGTCTCTGTCTCATTGCTTTTCAACATTATTCTGGACCAGTTCACTATTTTCTACTATTAATTCATGAATTTCCCTTTTTCAATTTCCCTTCACCCCACACTTAAACTTTTGCATATTCATTGCAATACAAGTGCTTCTAGGAGGTAAAGTAGAACGTTATACATATTTGATGAACATTCAAGGGTTGTCAAGGAATAGGCTTTAGGATCAAAGGGGTTAAATAAGATATAATGTACGTGTGAATTCATATCTGTTGGTATATGGGGTTACACAAAGAAATGTCTCTATCCTTTCTACAACCAAACAACTTCTATTTCGCTTTACAAACACACAGGGCAAGTTCTAGGCATCATGTAAAGCATACAATGTAAGTAAAATCTCACACACACATGGCATGGAACTCATTTGGAATCCAGTTTTTCTACAAAGTCCTAGTGATGTTCAAGCAAGCATTATTGTGCAGTTTAAGGCATATTGAGATTCTACAGTCAAGCCTAGAAGATACATTCTCAAGTTCAATTTACGCTTTTGCTAATGTGCATATTCGGGGTTACATGTTGCCCTTTTACCTCTAATCCTAAGAAAAGAAAGTCTACCTAACCCGGTTCAAATAAAAACCCTTGGAAAAGAACCGTGGTCAAAAGAAAAACCAATGGGGATATGATACACTACTTATAAAAAGAAAATAAAAGAAAGAAAAATTCCTACGTGGACTACTTCCCTCAAGAGTACTTGTCCTAAATAGTCCGTCATAAGGAAGAGTCATCTACTCATATTTTTGTACTATTTCAAATTTTCTGATTTTTGTGTGTTTTTATTCCGACTTGGATCCTTAAGAAACCCGTTGCCAAGTGTCCATCATCGGGCCAATCCAGCTAATATAATTTACAGCTACATCTACTATATACAATATACAATAAAAGATAAGTCTCCCACCCCACACTTAAAATCATGCCATATCCTCATGGCATAATAATACATGTATAGCACAGAAGGGTGAGAAAACTTACCTGGGATCTACCCCGTGTCTAGCCATTTTATCACTTTCTTTTTCACCGTATCCTTCATATTCGGGTTCAGCCTTCCTTTGCGTTTCTTGGAAGGTTTGTGCCCCTCTTCCCGAAGAATCTTGTGCATGCAGTATGCAAGGCTGGTCCCTTTTATGTCTGCCATGGTCCAACCATTGGCAGCTTTACATTCTTTGAGTACGTGTAATAGGCTTTGAGCCTGCACATCTAGCAAACCAGATGAAGTAATAACAGGTAAAGTGGAGTTAGGACCTAGAAATTCATACCTGAGATGAGATGGCAGTGTTTTAAGCTCAAGCTTTGGTGGCTCTTCTATGGATGGCTTTGTATGGGGGGTCTCTCTTTTCTCTAAATGTAGAGGCTCGAATTCAAGTTCTCTCTCCCAAAACCCCTTGCCTTCCAAAGAAAATACCTATTCTTCTAAACATTCACCATTTACCTCTTCCATGTTCATCAGGCATGCTTGAAGTGGATCTTCAATGGTCAACTCTGCATCGTCGGTCTCCACTATCACATCAACCGCATCAATTAGAGAGCAATTTGCGAACTCACTAGGGCGCCTCATGGATTTTTGTACATTGAATATGATCTCCTCATCATTCAACCCCATCTTGAGTTCCCCTTTCACAATCAATTATAGCTCTTCCGGTAGCTAAGAAAGGTCTTCCTAGGATTATGGGAATTTCTTCGTCGACCTTGCAATCAAGAATAACAAAATCGGCGAGAAACACGAACTTCCCAACCTGGATAAGCACATCATCTATAATAACAAATGGACGCTTAACCGTCCTGTCAGCAAGCTGTAAGGGCATAGACATGGGCCTGGCTCTCCCAATGCCTAACCTCTTATCAATGACTAAAGGCATGAGATTAATGCTTGCCCCCAAATCACACAAAGCCTTAGTAAAGGCATAATTCCCTATAGTGCATGGGATGGTGAAGCTACCTGGATCAGATAGCTTCTCAGCAATGGGTCTGGAGACCACTGCACTACAAGTTTGGGTAAGTGTTACGGTGGCCAAGTCTTGGAAATCAAATTTCCGCGACATCAAATCCTTTATCATCTTAGCATAACCAGGCATTTCTTTTAAAGCTTCAATTAAGGGAATGTTTACCTGGATCTGCTTGAGCATTTCAAAGAACTTTTTGTATTGCTCGTCTTTCTGGTGTTTGGCCAACCTTTGGGGGAATGGTGGTGGAGGCCTCTTCTTCCCAGTGACTTGGGACTTTTCTTTTTCTATCATTTTCTCTTATATCTGCTGCTCTACCTGTTCAGCTACTTTCTCTGTTCCCTGTTTTGCTTCCTTATTTTCAGCAACTGGCTGGACTGTGACTTTTGTCAACCCTGTGGACTCATCCAGTTCAATAGGCAATGGAGTAGGTGCCTCACCCTGTCTGTCGATTTTCTCACTTTCATTCTCAGCATCAATATCTCTACCGCTACTCAGGGTCACTGCCATCATCTTCTTTGGGACTTGGTCCTTTGGGTTTGTTTGTGTATCTACAGGCAATGTCCCTTGAGGACGATTGTTGAGAGACATAGCAATCTGACCCACCTGTACTTTAATATTCTTGATGGCGGCATCATGTGCATCTATCCTCTCATTTGTTTTGGCATTTGACCCAATTACGTGCTGCATTATAGCTTTCAACTCTACAAACCCATCGTCATGTCTACCCCCATGTTGTGGTGGAGGTGGATGATATCCCTGCTGCTGATTGCCAATATTCTGAGGTCTAGGATATGGGGCCATGTTGTGTGGTGGCCTCATACCTACTACATTAAATTGTGGCTGGGGAGGTCTGTACTACATTGGAGCCCTGTTGGCCCCAGTTTTGATTACCTTGTCGCTGCCCTCCATAGTTAGCCACATAGTTCATATCCTCATGCTGATGATGATGTTCTTGGTCTGAAGCCCATGGATTACCTATCGGTTGGCTAATGCAAGATGTGCATAAACCACCTTTGGTAGTATCTACAATGTGAACCTGCTGCTTGACCCCTGATTCTTCCACCTTCTTTGTCAGGATGCTCATTTGTGTCAATAAAGTTGCCATGTTCTCCTATAGAGTGTTGGATGGATATTGAGGTACAGAGTGTACCACTGGTGTGATAGGAGCATTCGTGGACTTCCACCCAGAATTTTGAGCCATCTTGTCTAGCAAATATTGGCCCTCTCTCCAAGTCTTGCTCAGAAAATCCCCACCTGCTGAAGCATCTACAATGTTCTTCATGCTGTCTGAAAGCCCCATGTAGAATCTTTGGCCTAACATCTGCTCAGGAATCCCATGGTGAGGACACATAACAAGCATACCCTTGAATCCGCCCCAAGTTTCATGTAATGTTTCCATTGGTTTCTGCTTGAAGCTCACAATCTCATCAATTTGTTGAGCTCTGTCTTGTTAGGTGGATGAAACTTGTTGTGGAATTGTTTGACTAACTCATCCCAAGTTGCAATAGAGTTTATTAGGAGTGATTTTAGCCATATTTGTGCTGCTCTTGTAACTGAGAACGGAAAGAGTAATAATCTGATAGCTTCCGGAGTTACATTCGATTACCTTTGTGTCTTGCATATTGATAGAAAGTTATTTAGGTGCTGATGTGGATCTTCAACCTAAGACCCAGAAAATAATCCCTTGTTTTGCAACAAGTGTAGCATGTTGTTGGTAATCAAGAAAGACTCAGCTTGAATTGCTGGCACAACAATGGCAGTTGCCAAATTATCCACTGTGGGTTGTGCCCAGTCATACAGTGCACCTTACTGTGCCTCCTACCCCTCTTGCATATTTAGCCCGGCTTGCTGGCTTTGTTCGTTTACGTCACCCATGTCGAAGTCTAGTTTGATTGGTTGTTGAGATTGTTGAATTTGTTTGATGGCTTTGTTACGTGCCCGGAAAGTTTGCTCAGGGTCTGAGTGTCCTTCAATTAGTTCTCCAGTCCTTGCATATTTTCTAGGCATGCACCTGAGTACCCAAATCAACAATCGTGAAAATATTAAATGTAAAGTGTAGAAAGAACCTGAATACACAAGATATTTGAAGTTCTGTCAATGGCAATTGATAATTCCGTTAATTTCCCGGCAACGACGCCAAAATTGATTCACGTCCAAGCAACGGTCCTAGTCAATATAACCTGGTCTAATAAGTCCAAGATCTATCCCACAGAGAATTAACCTATCAATCTCAACTTTCACAACCCAAGAGTACTTCCGAATCAAGTTCCCAAAATTTAGAGTATATTTGTGTATGGAATTCGAATATCTACTTTGCAAGAATTAAGAATGCTTAAAAGAAAGAATTGAATATTGAGTAAAAATAATATAGAGAAGGACTAAGGTATTGACTTCCCCTATTTATGGAATCCCTTATCGTTATGCTCATACAAATTGTTAATATATTCTATCAATCATGAACGCTATGTGTATCGTAACCCTCTCCCGAGCAATTACAATAATATACTAATGCACTCTCCCAAGCAATTACAATAATATACTAGTGCACTCTCCCGAGCTACCCTAGCTAGCTTTAATTTGAATAGTTCACTTAAGATTGCAGCCAAGACTTCGTTATTCCTAACCCCGTATTTGCGCCTTAAGTTATAGATTCCTCCAATAACCTAGGTGTGGTGTTGTTCAACAATATACCAAAATATGCACTCTTTTCCAAGTTATGCGCACTAAATAGGAACCGCTAATTGGGACGTCTACCAATTAACTACAACAAGAACGAAGTTTAACAAATAGAAATCTAGTTCACAATTGGTAATCACATAAACGATAAGTTCATCACCCTATAAGTTCCACCAAAACCATAGAAAAGGATTTAGCTACTCATGCTTAAATAAACAAGAATAAGTATTGAAATCATAAAGAAATACTTGATATAAAATAAAAAGAAGGAGTATAGAGGATTCTCTCTTACTAAATATCTTGCAAAAGTAGCGAAAAATACACCATATGCCTCTATTGGGCAAACTAGGAGTTTATATAGAGGTTCTAGGGCTAAAAACCTAAGTTTGAGTACAATTAGGAGAATTGTGCGTCTCCTTCCGCGGTTGGTTCACGGCCGCGAGCTAACCACGAACAACAAAACTTCAGAAAGCCTCATTATTCGGGGTTCATCCGCGACCGCGAATGAACCGCGGAGGAACAGTCATGCGGATCTTTCTCTACTCTTTCCAGCTCTTTTCAATTTAGCTCTTGTCTTGGCCTTTTCATCAACATATGACTCCAAAATAGCTCTTCTTAGCATCCATTACATCAAATGTACCTATAACACACAAACACACACTAATCAAAGCATTTTGTCCTCATAAACAACATAAATACCATAACAAAGTGTGATTATTTAGGGCATAACTATAGTCAAATTCACCTATTATCATTATTCTATGTCTAGGGAGAATACTTGACAGGAGATAGACACAGGCGGTAGAGGGGTACCCCACTTCGATTCCCACCTCGTTAGCATCTACGATCATAGATAAGGGATTAGTCCCTTAGGTCTTTTCGGTCCGGAGCCGGCTGGTAATGGACCTACTTACCTTGCTTGTAGACCTGCTACGGAGCTAACCCTTGTTCTATTGGTTTGGTGGATTATACCAAGAAGATTTCTTTATGCCCATCAAAGGACCTCGACATGCTAATCCACGAAAAAGGATACGTGAAATTTTTATCATATACAGAACGAAGGGTGACCTGTGTAAATACATCGGTTTCTTACTCGTGCAAAGGAACGCTTTCTTGGAAACTTGGAGAACATATAACGATGTTTGTCCCGCATATTAGTAGGAAGATCGGGATCTTTACAAAGGGCTTTATAAATATTTCGTCTCAATTCATATTTAGCCACGAGCAATCTATGTTTGTGATCTCGTATATTTTGCTTCTCCGACATCTTACTGAGTTTCCACCTCAACTTTTTGCAAAAAGCCGCTCTACGGCGGTAAAGTCTCATCTTGTGTGTTGGCCGAAGTTACAATAGTAACATTGAACCCTCAAATATGTTCGAAGATCTCGAAATTATCTTCCAGTTTGGGGGAGAATTCGCAAAATTCCGTTTCCATTGAGAATTGAATTGACCTTTCCCTTATTTTGACCGAAGAATCTAGCAGAGATATTACTGTGGATATTCTGACCAAAAAATTAGACATTGCATGCCCTCGGAGAGTACTTTGTCATGCTAGGTCACTAACATATCCTTTTCTGTCTTTATTTGACCGCAAGAATGGATTGGATTGAAACGACTTTCCTGTTGAAGCCCTTTGTGACTGTATTAATTCTGACCGCACGGAATATCCATAGCCAATTTTGCATTATTGATAGAAGATTCTGTCTTTGGTACTACTATTATTTTACACGATCCAGGAACTTCCATAACGTTGGCGTGATTCAGTGTGAGAAACAGATCCTGACGTGAGATATTTTCGTAACGAAAATAGATTGGAAACATGAGTTGATCCATAATGAGTATTAGATTGAAATTCTCTTAAAGAAGACCGCCAACTCCTATCTCGAAGATACAAAGCGTCCAGTCCTCTTCTCTTGTGTCGAAGTGTAGTGTAGTGTGGTGAGCTTTTGCCTCACAGAAAGTGTGGGAAATTGAGAGAAAAAAATGAAGAATTTTGAATCTAAAAAAAAAGAGATCTTTTTTTCCCCAACGACAAAGGAACTTACGGGCGGGGCATTTTCGGGGACTAGCCCGCTTCCCATTACTCAATAGGGAAATTCCTCGCACGTAATTAAGGGAGCCATTGAAAGGTGACTAAAACACCAGAAACGGGGACTACCCGAGCTAATGATAGAGACAAGAACACTTTCCGGCCAAGTCCCATTAATTGATCATAACGATATCATAGAAATGCTGCTCGGAGATCTTCTTGGAAATGGGAAGATCTAGGATAGGCGGCCAACCTCCCGGAGAGAGCGTTGTGCATAGACCAGTTGAGTAGGAATGCAGCTCCGTGGACCGCTCGTCGGGCCTGATATGTGGTGGTATCACACCCTTCTAAAAGGAATCGTACGTGACACTCTTGCATCATACGGCTTCATCCTGGAAGCAGGACATTCCCTTTCCTTTGACCAACGGTTCCTCAAACCTTTATGATTTTGTGCCAACCCTGGTCTCCATCTTCCAACTTCTCGTTTGATGAGAACCAAAGTCTCGTTGTTTCTATTTGCTACGTCACGCCTTAACCTCATTAGAAAATGGAGTTGGCTAGCTGTCGTCATATCTTTTATGTCACCGGCCACATAGTCTGCAATGTCTTTCACTACATTGTATTTGTCGGGGCTGAATCCCCTTTCTTGAGCGACTGCCTTTGCTCGTTGGCAGAACGCCTTTATGCGTGCGTCTAGTTTGTTGGGGTGACACTCCGCTTCTTTATACTCTTTGGAGGCAAGAAACTCCCGTTCCCTTCTCCTTTCTTACTCTTCTGATGATGGTTTAGGGTGAGCCGATTCCGCCTCCGGCTGAGGAGGGAAATTTCAATCGATACGCGGTAGCTTCGACGAGCTGGGACGTGGAAGTGAAAACCCTAAACTTTAAACCACTACTAGAAATCTGAGCTATGGCAACACTTTTTATTGCTACGGTTCTGGAACCGTTGCTATAGGTGGTCTATGGTTTACTAATAATTATTAGAACTATCGGAACACTTACTAATTAAACCGTTGCCATAGTCCATAAACCGTCTCTATAGAAGCATATATGGCAACACTTTATATAACCGTAACAATAAATCCATCTATGGGAACGGGTGTCTCTATTGTTACGGTTATTAATTCCCTTTTTTTTTCACCCAAATTTTAAGTACCCGCCCGCCATCTTATTTTTTTATTTTTTATTTTGGTTTTAGACCTCCTAAAACATGAAATACACTAATCCCCCTAAAAAACATGTCTCCCTCGCAGTCTACTCCAGCACTCCCAAAAAAACCTCTAAAATCAGACTAAATCAGCGAAAATAATCCGTCAAAATTCCAAAATATATCAAATTAGAGAGCTGTTTGCGGGATTCAAGAGCTCTCTTCGCGATTGGGTTTGAGATTTGAGTCATCGTGCGCTTGACTTCGCTATTTGTTTGGAGAGACAGCATTTTTAGGGCTTCCGTTCTTGTTTAGATTCTGTTCTGCGTGCGGTAATTCATTTTTTTTTGCTCTCTTTGGTTTTTCATCTTCCATTTTTTCTTATTTTGTTTCTCATTCGCAGCCCATCAGTTCTGTTCTTCAGCTTTGCCTCCATACGTCGTCGCTTGCCTTTAATTCCGCCGTTGACCGGTAAGTACTATTAGGGTTAGGTGTATCGATATTTTACTCTCATTTCATCAATCAATTGTAAGCTGTAAAGAATATCTTAAGATTTCTACTTAATGTCTATATCAAGAGGTATGAGATTTGGATTATGGCAAAGATTTGCGTCCTGTCAAAGTAAGTTTGCTTAAGATTAATTTATTGAAGCATATACTACTAATCTTTAAAGCATATCTTACTCTAACAAGACATTAGTACGCCATTGACAATGTCATTATTGAGTTCGATTTTGTAAATCATGTTATAATCAAAGATCAAAGAATATGCCCTGAAAACTTTAAAAATAGAAAGAAAAAGAAAAGGGGTGGGAGGTGGGGGTGTTGTAGGTGGGCATTAGGAATTTGAAGGCCCCAAATAGAAAAGTCTCTAGTTTAAGTTGTCACTAAAAAAAGAAAAAGTCTGAGTTAAGTGGCAATTCTTATCAGCCTACTTTAGTATTGCTTCCTCCATATGATAATGGTTAGTCTATTTTCACTAGCAAGTAGATTCAATGAAGTTGTTTAAGTTTATAAGAGATACATTAAATTTCAGGTTGAAAATGGGATAGAGTTTACTGATGTCAAATTGAAAATAGTTTGGGTCTTAATTTGACCTCTTGAAGAGACCCATTTAAAGGAAGATGTCTTGTATTCTTGAACATAGTGGTAATATGGAGAAACAAAATTAATATAGAATCTCCTTTATAATCAGTGTTAATGCATTGTTTAGGACCAGTTTTGAAGGTATGGAACACCATCTGATTTTGATGTTTGTTTGTCTGATTTTATGGGTTGGTGTTATGTTGGATCATCAAATCTGTCAAAGATATGGTCCATATAGCTGGTTTGTTTGCTTGGAGATTTTTGTTCTAGTAGCACAGGGGCATAAGATGCTATTTCTGTTCCCGCTAACAGTTTGCATCTTTGCATGCTCAGCTAAGATGTGAATAAGCTGTCGTTGTTACTTTGTTTTGTTTCCTCATGTCATAAGCTTTGGTTTTAATATAGAAATAAACTAGTTTGTGTTCTGCTTCTAAATGTTTTCTTTCCAATGCATGCATGCACTATCGTTACGTTTTTATTTACAAGTAAATCACTTATGCACTACCAAGCTTTACTACTTTCCTGAGTTCCACAGTTTTTTCCTTCGCCTCAATATGAGCTCAACTCCTGCAGAGCTCTGCCTCATTGCTATTACATCAGTAATGGCCATGATTTTATGTGCAAATATAGGTGTAACTGCATGTACGGATCTGAAATTTAGGTCCATCTGTGTATGCGCAAAAATAACTGGAGTGTTTTGATTGCTAAGATGGCCTATATTCATTTCCATGAGCTTCCTTGACAATATGTACTTTTAAACATCAATTTGGACTTTGGAGGAATGAGAGGGAAGAAAAGCTACGGAAATGCTTTCTGGATTACTTAATAAAGCGTATATTTACTTTGTGTAATTCAGTGGTTATATACTTAATAAAGAGTTCGATTTTGTAAATCATGTTATAATCAAAGATCAAAGAATAAAGGAGAATCTGAATAAATAATGCCACACCTACAGCTTTTTCTTTTTTAAATAACTACTGAAAAATCTCAAAACCCATGTCACACGGTTCAAGACGTAATTGTTAATGGATTCGTCCTCTATCTTTTCCTACTTAAATAGCAGACAAGTTCACAGGCATAAAATTACCATAAGTTGATGCCACGAAACCAGGAGAAGGAGGACAAGGTCCGTATAGTGTTTGTAAACAAGTCCTTCAGAAAGTGACCTTATTGGAACTAACCGCTGATTTCCAGGAAGTGGTAATTTGGGATCAGAAGTAACAGATCTTGATATTGGTGTCCCTACGTGTGAATTTGAGTTAGCTGCTGTGGTATGTGTCTGCTATCATTTTCATTATTATCCGCTGAATGCTCAAAAGTTATAGGTTTTGTAGAGATGAACCTTTGCTTTAACAGGCACTGCAGAAGAATCACGAACATTATTGGATACTAACATTTTCATTGAAGAGCTGATAGAAGGTTGGGTGAGATAGAAGTTGTTTTCAAAATAATAGACCAAAAACACAGCAGAAACCTCTGTCCCAGAAGTATTTCCTCAAATTCCTTGTCGATATATTACTTTAAGAATGCCTATGCATTGAACCAGCGACAGACCATAAACAAACTTGGACGCCAAAGTAACATGAAACCTCCAATTGATTGTCGCAAATTAGATACTTTGGCAAACTACATTTTAATATGAAGGATAGTGTTTATGCCAATTTAACCACCAGTTTAGTTTAGTAGATAAAATGACTTCTTCCACTTGTGCAGTTCAAAGTTCTAGCAAGAGGAATTAAATTCAGTGCCACTCTCGCATTCTCCTTTCCATCTTGATGGAACTTCAGTCATCCCGTTATCACTATAGCTTTTACTCTCTGGCCATATCCCTGTGTCAATTAATCCAACTATAACATCTTTCCCATAGTCTGACTTAGGCCATGCACCAGTATCGGAATTTAGGCCACACTGCTCTTTCTATAGCTTTTCATTTGTTTTCAGTATCTTGAATATTCTGAAAAATACAGTAGTTTTTCTACATCATCTGAACTTGATATACTGAAATTTTCTCTCTAGGTTCATTGTTGGGAATAGCTTAAAACTTTCAGAAATTGGCTTAGAAGAATAGAATACTGCTGTTATTGATGTGTTCTGCTGCTGTTACTGTTTGAAGTCCTTACTCATTTGCTTTTGTTTGATTTCCAGGTATGCCTTTCACTTGGCATCAGATAGTTCAGAAATTTGCAATATATATTACTGATTTACATTTAAAGAGTGTCGATATCAAAGTGCATTAGCTTTTCAGCAGCTCTATTGTACATCTTCAACAGAAACAGCAGTTTCAGTCTGCTGTCAATTTTCAGTTTTGATACAAAGCTGGATTGAACACTTGCACTAAAGTATGATCACTAGTTCATACACAGCACTGAGTTCACCAATAACGCAAGGACGGTCACCTATCTATTTTTTTTTATTGAATAAGTCTTTTAATTAGGTTCTTCAGGTCCTCCTTGATAATGCCCCAATATTTATGGTAAAAGGTGCCATTGTACCCATCAGATTTAGCAGAAATTGAGTCACTCATACCAAATATAGCATCCTTAATTTCATCCAGGTTGGGTATAGAAGTAAGGACATTATTGTCCTAATCAGTGATACAAACAGGAATATTATCCAAGATCATATAGTCTATGAACTTATGCTTATGAATAAATAGTTGCGTAAAGTGATGAATAACAGCTTTGGCAATCTCATCATCCCTTTAAAACCATTTGTCTCTGTGGTTTTTTTTTCCTGTGAAGTTGCAGTCTCATTCTTCATTCCCTCAAGAGACATTCTGTGAGGTTTGCCTCCAATTTTTTCATCTATATCCAAAATGACATCGAAGTCACCTCCAATGCACCATGGTCCCTTCACATGTAGACGAACATTTTCTAAGCTACTTCATAAATCTTTCCTCTCTGTAGTTATACATAAATCTTTCCTCTCTGTAGTTATACCCAATGCTAATATTCAGTGCTCATGCACCTGGCGAAGCTGCTTCTGCACAACAAGGTGCTATTCAACCAATCAATCGTCCATCCGCTGGCAGTAACACACAAGGTTAGTCTGTAGCCTGCTACTTTTTATTGCTTAGACTTGGTTTTTATTGCTTAGACTTGTTTTCGTCCGTATTCGGACTTTATTCTATGCTGGTTGATGGTTTAATATACAACAAACAGTACAGTCATCAAATTCAATGGTGACTCCAAATTCCCTTTCCTGAAATGTGCGACTCTATATACGTAGCATCAATAGGTTGGATCGTCAACGTCGTCACTAGCTAGTTGAAACGTTACATGGCTTCTCCAAACGTTACACCACCAAATTTTGATCTTTTTCTTTTCTTCCCAATCATTCTAACCTCCTAAATTATCATCTTTTTCCTCATGGTTTCTGTTTAAAACTTAAGGCTCTCCCCAAGTCATGGAAATGACTTGTTTTCTAACTTAATTTATTATATTTTGAGTTGACTAAGAAAAATAATCAAGCTAAATTAAATTTATTTCGGTTTGACAAATGGTTTCGTCTAGCTATGCAGCGTAAATGCAGTAAAACTAAACAAAGATTTTGAGAAGTGTTGGTTGGCATTTGCTTGGTGCTGAAGTAGGAACGCATCTTGTTGTCAATTATGGCAACCTAGCCAGGTAGAAGATAATTGGACTGAAGCATGGCATGTTGCCTAGTTTTCTCAATGAGCCACTTTTTTGGAAGAAAGATAAAAGACAACAACAACAACAACAACAACCCAGTATAATCCCACTTAGTGGGGTCTGGGGAGGGTAGTATGTACGCAGACCTTACCCCTACCCTGGGGTAGAGAGGCTGTTTCCAAATAGACCCCCGGCATCCTTCCCTCCAAGAACTACCCACCTTGCTCTTGGGAAGACTCGAACTCACAACCTCTCGGTTGGAAGTGGGAGTTGCTTACCATCAGAGCAACCCCTCTTGTCTAAGAAAGATAAAAGACATTTTAAATATTGAGTTACTTTTTCGTTCCTCTCTTTTGATTTAAATAGATTTCGGAAACTGCCTGGTTTTCTTTAATTTTAAATATTGACCCGTTTGTAAATTTACCAACCGTTTCTTTCTTTCTTGATACCCACGGTCAGAGAATGTTTTGCCACAGTGACAACATGTAACCATATTGGCATGCATGATATTTTCCAGCAAGAAGATGAGCAGATGCAAACCATATTTAAGAAGACTCTGACAACAAGTTAAACAAGTTTTCTGCTGGAAATTTTCTGCTTCACACAAGTTTGGTCATGTTTCACTGTTTTCCAGCCTCCTGTTTCAGTCTTCGGCAACATAGTTGTTTTCTGATGTTTGATATTGATTGTTGAACTTGAAGTGAAAAGATATGCTTGGTGATTTGCATTCCCAGCAATAAGGGATATCGCAAGTAGGGTAATGTGAATAGCTTGTTGGTATTAGTTGCTTGGTAAGACTGTGAAATACTATTGATCCATTGATATTTTCTGGGGTAATTACTGAATACTGATGGAAGCAAGGGAAAAATGTGTACCTGTAGATCGTCTGACTGAACTACTTGCAGAATACAGCCTTAGAACTAGACCATTCAAGATCAAATGTAAATCTCACTTTATACTCTTTTGTAGGTGGAGTAGATGAAGAGATGGAAGACGGAGGCAGTGATCAAGATCTAGACCTTACTTGAATTTTGAATTGTTGATTGTTGTAGATGCATGTGGCGATTTCTAGGAATGTTTATTATCAAAACATTTTAAAACTTTTAATGTTGAAATATCAAATGTATGTTATTGGTATATATTATTAACTTGTCGGACAATTTGGATTATCAAAAGTTTCATTTTGTATTTATATAAATTTTAGTATTTTATAGTTTATTGTATATATATGTAAAAGATTTGTTGACAACAGGGGGCATTATTTTTAATTTAGTTAAATTATTACAGCTAAGAAAACCGTTGCTATAAGATCTGAAAATTGTTCCAAAATAATATTAGAACTGTTGCAATAGGTAGACCAACCGTTGCCATAGGGATTTCAAACTGTTCCAAATACTAAAATAACCGTTGCCATAGGACCTTCAAACCGTTCCAAAAAATTAACAAGCGTTGCAATATGTTAGTGAACCGTTGCCATAAGATCAGCAAACCGTTCCAAAATAATCTACAACCCGTTGCAGCAGGTATTTCAACCGTTACAATATCGTAAAGAAATCGTTGCCGTTGCTATTATACCTGTAACGGTTTAGTACATATAGTAACGGTTTATAATCGTTGCATTTAACTCTATGGTTACGGTTATTAAACGTTGCAGTTGCTAAGAATAATCGTTCCAACAGGAAGAGGGAAAACCATAACGATAGACTATTCTATAGCAAAGGTTCTAGGAACCGTTCCAACAACCGTTCCATAAACTCTATAGGCACGATAGCTAGTGGAACGGGTGCTTAACCGTAGCAGTACATCTATGGCAACAGTTCTCTTATCTATTGGAATGGTTTATCTGGCGTAGCCATAGGTTAATTTTCCTGTAGTGAACCCTACCCTTCTTTGCTACTCACTATCTAAGGAGCAAATCCGAAGTCGGTTCTCATGGCCCAGAAGCTCGGGGATTAAATATCCCTATATTCCAAGTGACTAGCTTGGCTAGTGATGCATTGACCCACTTGCACGCTTCCTTGTAAGCACGAAATCCTTAGTTCGCCCGATACCACACGGGCCGGTGTACTCTTATCGCTAACCCCGAGAGAGGCTATACTCTAACAGCCAACCGACTCATTTTCCCCTGCCGCAAGGATTAAGAAATAGCAATGTATCAGGGGCTGAGCATACCTTCCGCTCACGAACAAGAAATGGAGCTATTGAGTTAATGTGCCGCTTTCCTTTTTCTAGCTCTTCTAAGGGTTCCCTATCGATGCGTGTATGCCTTCATCGAAGAAAGAAGGGGAATCACAAGAAATTTTCATAGACTTAGGCCTAATTCCATAAATGAATCATTCGAGAACGGATTTTGCGAGACTAATCTAATCTTATTCAACGTTAGATGGGAATTAGGGCGAAGCCTGGGGCGGTCTCTGCCTTGTTAACACGCGGCACACCAACTTGAAGTCTGATTTTAAAATCTTTCTCTACCTTCACAAAACTTCTCGTGCCCTTCTCGTAGTTTTGACTTGCTCTTAGGCTCCCGTTGACCGGGTTCGTGAGACCATTTCGGTCTACACACACATGGCTAAGCGCTATTGGGTGGAGCTTTCTCAATCCTAGATAACTAATAGAAGAAAAGAGAAGAAAAGAAGTTCTTATAAGAGACTTAATCCATTTTTACACAAGCAATTTATTGAACGGAAAAAATAGATGCTTTCATGGACTACTTTTACTTTAGGGATTTGCTTCATCATTAGCTAAAGAAGAGAGAGAAGGGGGAAGCTTAGTCTAATTGTCCGAAGTGATTCTTTCTTGATTGGATGCTAGCTTTCTCTTGATTCCTATAGTGCAGTTACATACAAATCTATAGGTAGTTCATCACCTGCTATGAAAAATATCCAAAGTTTTCATTTTTGATCGAATTCCGTCTAGTAAGCCTCGAGATCTTATAGATGCTATTGAGAATCGTCATTAACCAATCATGTATCGGACGCACCATCCTTTGAAGTAAGTAAAGGGCGCAAAGATGCGGATTTGACCCGCACCCTCTTTCTTTTTCTTTAAATAAAGAAAGTGGTGGCTCGATTCGCATTCCCTTTCAAGACTATCAAGGATTTCAAAGATTTTCATACTGTGCCTAATCCCGAAATTGGTTCTATACATATAACCAGCAACGAGAAAAATAAATGCAATAGCTAAATGGTAATGGGCAATATTAATCAGCCACAAACCCCCAGTTACAGGATCTAATCCTCCACGAAATGTAAGAAATTCCGCATATTTTGACCAATTCAAGGTGAAAAATGGGGTTGCTCCTTTGGAAAACTGGGATAAATTTGAGCCAAAAGATCTCGATTCAAGATAAATTCATGAGGAAGTGGTATCTCTTTAGGATCTACTCCAACGTTTAGAAATTAGTTAATCGGTAAAGATAGATGTACTTGATGCCCCGCCCAAGAGAGAGACCCAAGTCCTAGTAGCCCTGCCAAATGGTGATTCTGGTAGTGAAAGAAAGCCCATACCTAACTCGCTATGCTTGGCGCGGTCCCGTGCTACGCTATTTGATCGAGATTCGAAATACCCTTCCTCGACTCCACAGTCCTTCAGAGGTTGCCCGATTGGAATCTTGTACGCTTTCCTTATCTTTCTTTTATTGATCCAGCCTATACCTATTTCCTCTTGCTTCGCGCGGCTGGGCCTCTACCTCATAGAAAATCCTGTTTAGGAAGCTAGCGCCCGCTCTCGCTCAAATATACGTGTAGGGGGAAGCACCAATGAAAGTGAACCTTTATTGTTTCCTTTTCTCTTCGAACCGATTAGAAGGAAGGTAGTAGCTCCTCCTACATAATTAACTTAAATTTACTTGTATAACAGAGATTGCCATAATACCTTATACCTCAAAGTTATCCTTATCTTAATAAGACTAATTGACTAAACTTTTTAAGAAAAGCTTAAGATTAAGCACATAAGTCATTATATTAGTGCAATACGCCCTGTTTAGTCATACCTTAAGGTTGTTAGAGCATACAAATGTTCACTTTCTTAAAGTTAGCTCCTAAGCCGCTTTCACCTATCATTCCATCTTTGATAATCGCTAATTAATCGATTAGAAAGTGGAAATTTCAGACTGAGTTAATATGAGGTTGGCGCTAAGAGACTTTATTAAGAAATTACTTAAGTCAAGTTCTTGTGCTATATCTCGTTCGTGATCCCCACCTATGAATCACATCACACCCTTTTGACTGAAGAGGCAATGCTTCAGAATTAGACTAGGGGTCTTATGCCAATAAACATCATTCGTTCTCCCCGCCCGGGATGAACTTCACTCCCAAGACGTTAAGCTAGAAAGACTAATAGGTTTAGGCTAGGGAGCCAACCCCCACTAGAAGTCAGTTTTCCCCCTCTTTCATATTCAAGAGTTCTCCTCCCTAACGGCACACTGTATATAATCTCTCTAGATGGCCAATGTGAAAAGTTCAATCAAACTTGTATGTGTGAAGCGTATTGAAAGTGACATTGACAAAGCAAAGCATAGATTCCCTAGAATGTTAGAACTCAGACATGAAAGAGAAGGTAGTCAAAAAAGGCGCTAAGCTCATTGCTTCGTCGCTTCTGTTTTCAGTTATTCAAAGAATAATGTTTTAAGCATCTCTATATGCCAGTCATCTATCTGACTTGACAAGGAGGTCGACGTTGATATATCACCCCTGATTTCTTCGGTTGGTTGAAGGTGTCTTGGAAGACGGGTCGAAATCAGACCTGGATAGAAGATTCATCTACGCTGGCAAAAGGGCTGTCAGAAAGAGTCCAATCCCGAGAAGAGTTCATGTGTGAAATTTCTTTGTTGAATGGAGGTGAGTTCAAGGGCTTCTTTTATCGGGAAATGCACGCACTTTTTTTGTTGCCATTAAGGTCCCTCCCCCCTGAGTTCAAGATATCCCTTCCGATTCTCTTTCACTACTTCCCTCATTGGGATTGGTCAAGCTCCTTCACTTATTGCTCGATCCGATCCGGAACCTATTGGGATAGCACCTTTTCCTCCTATTTAGTAGGTCTTCTTGCCCGTTCAGTTCCTCTACTGGTAGTCTAGTTGTAGTTTTGAGCGGGTGAACCCATGTTCTATCTCGTAGTCACCTAAGCGGCAGAGTTTGTAAACTCAAATGGTCTGAGAGTTGGCTTTGGATTCTGAACCTCTGAAACTGGACTTACGCAAGCTACCAAGCTCCTCTTCCCCCTTCATCACTCTCTATCTCCGGCCCTTGCCATTAGTTAGCTTGCACTTCCCTTGCTTGCCCTTTGAGTTTTCAAAGTCAAGGTGCCTTTCCCTTTTCCCTTTTTCTGCCTTACCTCTTACTGAAGTGAAACAACTGACTGTTGTCTACCTTTGATTCTGCCTTCCCGGTGAAGGTCCTGCAGAGGTCTTTTTTAGTGATCAAAATTGATTAGAGACAGTGAACCATGATGAAAGGAGCTATTGACATGAGTGGTTTTCTATTTATATTTGAAAAGCAAGGTAGGTTAGTTAACGAATGGGTAATATGAGGATGGAATGGGATATAGTAAGTGTGCCACGAGTGCTCCCTTCTAAGGCTTTTGCTTCTCTCTAATAACAAGAAAATGACTCTTTCAGAAAGCAAATCTACAACTCTTCAGTCTAAGCTATCTAAGCTGGAACTTAAGGTCGACCCCTTTTCATTTCCCTATTTGATTTAGTAAGGGGAAAAGGCAGTCTGCTTACCATATACAGAAGATCGATATCGCACAGAAGGCCTGATATTGCCCTATTTGAGATACAGATTCAACTCTTAGTACTACCGAATGATCAAAGTCAACTTTCAAGTATGCCACATCCTAGAATAGCAAGATCCTTCTTATTAATCCTTACTTTTCTTCCGTCGCTTTCCTAAAAGAGTCCTAGGGCCCAATCAATCTCAATACTCTTGATGCAATAGACTGATAGAGGGTGAAAGCCTAGAAGACGCCTGCCTCAAAACCACTCATCCGAGTGGGGCCCTGCGACATGTGCCATATTTAGGTTTCTTGCTTCCTTACACTAAGACCACTATTAGGCTTAGAGCCAAGGGGCCACAGCTTGCATGTACATAGGGGCATACGAACATAGGGGTAGCGTAGAGGTTTTTCCAACACAGGACGGAATGGACTAGATGGACAGCTAGCACTGCCCCCTCACTTCCCACTTCAAAGAGAGGACTCGAAGACTTTGACGAAAACCCCTTTATATCGCTCCTACAACAGAGAGACTCAATCAACAGCCTTATAATCAAGCAAAAAACAAAGATAAATATTCGAGGGAGGAAAATGCTCTCCTTTACGGTCGAGTTACTTTGTTCCTTCTTCTCGCTTCGCTCGAGCATCTTCAAACCGCACTCCGGCAAATGGGTACCTAGGCTTCTCTTGCCAATGTATACAAATAGACAGACTTGGCAAACTATTTTTCCAAAGCCCTTTTCTTGCTGCAAGTATAATGACTAGATGAATAAGAGGTCGTCAGACCAGAAATAAAGCTACCCTTTGAAGCTAGATTGAGATTTAGGTAATGGGCAGTCAGACAGAGACTGAGCGCAGACGCACCCGAGGAGTTTGATTTCTATGCTTTTTTTTCCTTTCTGAAGGGCACTTTCTTTCTTTTGCAAGATTTGATGCGCCACACGACTTACCCAATAGCTTTTCGATTGTTGGCACCGACTCCCCCTTTCAAAGTAAGATAGTTTCGAACAACATATATGATATTGTAACTTTACTCTTTTCATCCAACTCGAAATATCGTAAGAGAAGCACTTTTACGCCCAAAAAGCCCCATGTCTTTCCGGACCAACCACCAACGATTTCCGACAAGTCTTTTCCCGGGGGAGCGGAAAACGAAAAGAAAATGAATCAAAGCAATGGACTTGCTAATTTCAAAATACATCACATCTCTAGGGTTAACACTCTCTATCGCCCTTCTTGTGGATTTTAGGGCTGGACAGGCTAGAAATCTAAATTCCATTAATATAAGGAATAAGCTCAATCAATTGACTATAGATACGCTAAAAGAAAGAATCATATCCAAAGTAGAAATGCTTGTACAGGTTTATAAAGAAACTACTCCAGGTTTGGACTTTGAGCTACCTCCCATAGAACCTATTGTGAGCACGTGATTTTTACCCTACATGACAATTACTCCGAGAAAAATTCAAAATAAAATAGTTTTGTGTTATGCGTGATTTTGGTGATTTTTGTGTTATTTTTCTCTTATTATTTGTATTTTTGTGTGGGCGTGTCTATTTATTTAAATTAATATAAAATACAAAAATATTTGCATTCTGCATATAAAATTCATGTTTGTAATTTAGAGTAATTAAATTTATTTGACGAAAATGGAAAATAACAAAAATATGTGTTTAATGTCTAATTGTGTAATTTTATCTTTAATTGTTATTTAATTTTGTGTTAATTGTTATAACGCTTTAACTCGTACTTTTATAAGTTGATTTATTTCTATAAGTTAATTTAAGACTTTTAGGATTTTTAGTTATCAATTTTGAACTAAAAGATTTTTTGAAGAGAAAAGAAACAAAATAAAGGAAGAAAATCGGAGTTGGGCCAAAATCGAGCCCAATTCCCCTGACCCAATACTAGCCCCAACCCGGTCCAGCCCCACTTGAACCAAAACGACGCCGTTTCTATTTAAACAACTGATCTTGGCCGTTGGATTCTTGTGATCTAACGGTTGAAATTAATTTGGCATTTTGATATACCGAAAAACCCCCAAACCCTTCATCCCACTTCATTCACCAGACGACCCTTTCTCTTTCACAAAGGCAAACCCTAGCCGCCCCACCCCTCTTCGCCTGAAAATCCACTGGCAACGACGCCGGTGATCTCCAAACCAACAACCCCTAGGGTAATTCAACCCCCTCAACTCGAATCCAAGGTCGTTTAGTCTCGAATCCTTCCGAGCCAACTCGATTTGTAGATCGAAAATCCTATCACCAAATCTTGCCTTCTTCGATTTTAGCCCCATGTTTACAACCATTAATCTCCACGTTTCCCTCGTCCTCAGTCCACTGTTATTTTCCCTTCAAATACCTCTCGAATCACTCCATTGTTGAATCGATTCGAAGCTGGCATAATTTCTACGGTTGGAGAACTCTGGAGTTTTCAATGGAAGGTTTTATCAAGATTTGAGATTTCTTAAACTAGCTTTAGTCGAGTGTTTTCAATCAAGAACGCTCGATTAAAGCTCGTTTAGATCTCAAGGATCGAAGTTTCAGATTTCGAGCGAATTAAGTCGGGGTATGTACTGTGATTTCTTGAGTAATTTATTTTATTTACTTCTCTCTTCGTATTTTTGTTATTAGTCATCCGATTAAATTTCTTGTTAGTTCATCATAGCTCCCCCGATTCCAAAACTCTCCCATCATAAAATTCTTAGTCTAGTTTTTGCTTTTGTAGAATTAATGGTGATGTAAGTTTAAGTTTCGTCGATTAACAGATCCCTGTTGTTTAGCAATAAGATTAATTGTAGTTAGTTTGTCCCCTTCGTGTCATTGTAGGAATCGTGAATTGGTTATAGCTGAATAGTTGAGGATCAATTGTTAGCCTTTATTTTTGTCAAAATACCATTGAAAGTTTTGTCCTGCTTGTTTAACTTCGATTGCTGGCCGTGTCAATTAGGTAGTCGATTTATTTGTTATCGTCGATTAGTTTCATAAGTTTGCTTGTTAGCACATTAGGACAATACTTAGCATTGCTAATTTGCTCCGAAGCTACTGGTTGGATAAAAAATCTGGAGCTGTGTGTGTTTTTGAATTATCAGTGATATTGGGATGCATCTGTTAGGGGTCTGAATCAGGATGTTTAACATCTTAGGATTTAAAGATTGCCCTACCCATGAAACAAAGCAGTGGAACCTGCTGTTACAGCAAGGCACTTAGCCATGTCTAGACATAAGCAATTGTTTAAATAATAGGACCCATACTTAGACATATTATAGTGATAAAACAGAAGGATGGGCTGTCAGGGAATATTTGGGTCAGAAATTAGTTTTTAATATTGTTAGGTGCTCTTAAGAGCTGGAGATCTGGAAAACACAGGGGGGGGAAGTGAAAAAGGGCTGTATTCTTTGTCCATAAAGAGAGAAAAACATTGAGAATATTGGGGAGAGACTAACACTCACAGAGATTAACACTCAGACAGAGAACACTGGGTATACACATTCACAGCATAGATACTCACATACATTCATACAAATACACATAGTATTCACTGCCTACTGTGGTTATCCTGCTGTGGCTTTTGTTATTCTGTTGTTGCTGTTGTTCTGCTGCTGTTTCTTCTGTTGTGCTGTTGTTGTCGAGGCTGTTGTTGTTGAGGCTGTTGTTGTTGTGGTGGTTGTTGTTGTTCTGTTATCCTGTTGCTGTCGTTGTTCTGTTGCTATGGTTATTGTGTCTTACTGCTGCTGCAACTGACCGCCCTTCATTGTAATTGCCAGGTACACACATGGACTGAGATGTAATTCATTTATGAAATGGACATGCAGTTGTTTCCTAATCTTCATTGAAGTTTTTTTTACTGTTTCATTAGTCATTAGGCATTGCAGTTAGCCATAGAATCTGTTTGAATGAGTTCATTGTTTAGATTATTTGTAGTAGCTTAACTGTTTGTTAATTTTGTAATATTATGGACTTGGATTGTTACATTTTGAATGATATTAGTGATAGTTAGTTTAGTTTATTTACTTAACTTACGTTTGAAGTTAGTAGATAATTTGAGTTGAAATTGATTTAGGGAAGTTTGTAATGTGTACTGTTGTTAATGATTGAACGCTTGAGCTATTAGAAGTTACCGCATGAAATGTTACTAACAGCGTTAATAAAAGCCAATATGATATCATGTTTGTATAAAATTAATAAGAATGACATTAAATCCAAATTGATAATTGTAATTGGTATAGAGGATGGCATGAATTGTAGTTTCAGGTGAATTGTGAATCCTTTCATCCTTCACTGAATAATCTTATACACAGAAGTTCCTAGAACATAATTAGATTCATCTGTTAAGATAGTCAATGTATAGTTCTAATGACTTTGATTACTGATCCGCGTTGTCAAGGAATTAATTTGTTCATGTCCCCCTGGACATTGAATTCAATTGAGATCTCAAGGCTGAAAGCCAAAAGAAAATATTTGGACTCACTTGAAATCCCAAAAAGTATGTTCTCAACAGAAGTCGAACATGAGTTCAAATCTACTTTCGGCCCTGCTTTGTTATTTCTCAAAGTTGGGTAGTGTTAATTAATTAGGGCTTTTATTGTAGAGATAAATCAAAAATTAAAAAACGATAGTCACTTTAGGATTGACCTTTAAATAAAATAATGAGTTGAGCCTCGCCACAGAAAAATACAAATTGCGGGGACGTCAATAAATGGTTGATTAAAATACTTAGAGATTCGGAAGGACCGTTTAGTGAATTTCACGGTCCTTTCCCCAAAGTTAAACGACACGATAGACTCTTCAGGCATGACTTTAAACAAAATATTTTCCTAAATACGGGTGCACATTTATGTGACCCAAATCTTACTCTCGGCGAAACTGAATATATTAAAGTCGCAGGCATACTGGTTGCGGTGTGACTCGAAATGTATTTTCGTGACGTTGCAATTCTTCCAAAAATTAAAAAGCGGAATATAAGAGCACATAAATAAAAAATATATAAAGAAATCAGATAGAAACAAAAATTTGCAGTTGAGCGACCATGATAAAACCATGGAATTCGGGAGTGCCTAACACCTTCTCCCGGGTTAACAGAATTCCTTATCCAGGTTTCTAGTTTCGCAGACTATATTACAGAGTCGTAAATTTCCTCGGTTCGGGATCAAACTGGTGACTTGGGACACCATTATTTTCCCAAGTGGCGACTCTAAATTAAATAAATTAATCCCGTTTCGATTGTCCCTTAATTGGAAAAACTCCCTCGCACTCTCGCGGGTGCGGAAAAAGGAGGTGTGACAGCTCTGGCGACTCTGCTGGGGATAATAATTCGACCCAGAACTTCGGTTCAGGGCTTAAGAATTCGAGCTCAGTTAAATTGTTGTTTTTGTCTATATCTGATTTTATTATATGTTTAATTAATGTGCTACATGTCTACCACTTTAATACTAGTTGCACTGTATATACAAACTGCTATATGTTTACCGCTTTGATATTGCGTGAACTGTATATAAAATTGTGCCGAAAACCCTTCACTTCTCACCCCCGGGGATGTGCTCACTGGTTGAGACTCCTTATTCTGTTAGTGTCATACGCCGAAATAATGAAGAGGCTCGGAAAGTTTCTAAGCCGGTTGGCCTTTTGGTTCCCGGAAAGGAGCTCCTTCCTCAGCCCGAGTTGTCCGCTTGGGTACACAGTCTAGATCATGTACCGAGGTTTTAAACATAGAATAACGTAAATGCATACCGGATCCCTAGTAGGAAACGCTTATTTGCATCACGTTGCATTTGACTTAGGGGACTCAACACAGGGGTTGGGTCCGTCTAGGACAGGCAACCTGAAATGAAAAGACCATCCTGCTATACCATGTTTGTTTTCAGCATTTATTCGGACTTGCATGCTGACCGGCTTTTAAATACTGAAGAAAAATGAAAAACAAAAGGAAACAGTATGGGGAAATAGATATTTTTCAGAAAATACAAAAATGTGTTTTACCAACAAATCACTAATTTAGTTTGCTAATAAAAGACGACGGAAGAATGACTTTGCCAACAAAATGGTTTTCTTAACCAAATGTGTTCTCTTTGTCGGTCAATAAAAGGAAAAAAAATAGTTTGTTTTGACGGACCGAACTACGCGGGTTTGATTCTCACAGGATGTGAGATACGTAGGCAACCCCCGTCGGGTCCAACTTGCCCTTTTTCAAAAAATAGTCCAATCATTGCCAGCCAAAATGATCGTTTTCTTTAAATAAATGTGCAGGATGAGCACGATTCAAAATGAACCCTTTTCACTCATGACTAAAATCCCGGTACAAATACGACTATGGTGGGATGATCTAGGCAAAGAAGGGCGGGATGAGGTTAAAAAGTATTTGAAAGGTCTCACAGGGTCTACTTGAAATAAAACCTCGAGGGGACATCATAAGAGCATTAGTCACATATTGGGACTCCGCGCACAATGTCTTTCACTTCTCGGATTTCGAGCTCACCCCAACTGTGGAGGAGATGACCGAATACATTGGAAACACTGATATACCATTGGGGCATCAATATCTAATCGCTCCCAGGGGTTGTCGCCATACACCGGTTTTTAGACTCACTGAAAACAGCCAGAACGGTACGTAACCCAGATCTAGCACAAGGGTTTTGTACTTTAAACTTCATCTATCAAAGGTACGGTCATGTGGGAGGTTTTGACAAACCAGAGAACAAATTATGCAGCAAGGGTAATCGCCAGAAATGGGAGGAGCATAGACGAGTTGCCTTCGTGATAGCCTTCTTAGGACTCGTGGTATTCCCGAGGAAAGACGGGAACATTGATATAAAGGTAGCCGGAGTCGTCAGTACTTTGCTTGACCAAAGCGAAAGTACTCTTGCTCCCATGATACTATCGGACATATATCGAGCTCTCACAGCCTGCAAAGCCGGAGGAGATTTTTTCGAAGGCTGTAATTTACTGCTACAGATATGGATGACCGAGCACCTGTGTCGCCGCACCCAATTCTTGAGATATGGGTTGGTTGAGAAAACTTGCATAAGCGAATTCTATACAAGGATTGATAGGACCGTCTTGCTTGAAGGAACATTGGCATAGAGGGCATACTTTCAGGCTCTTAGCGCAAGTCAAATACAATGGACGTTGGGTTGGATACAGATAGACAGAATCGTGTACATGCCAGCGGCTAGGTCCCACTTTCTCTTAATGGGACTTAAGAGCATTCAACATTATGCGCCCCATCGGGTGTTGAGACAGCTTGGGAGGTGCCAGATAGTACCCAAAGAAGAAGACCTGAGTACCTAGGTTATTGAAATTGGTCCCAATGGTCAATTCCCAGAAGCAAGGGTCCACCAGATCTGGAGCAAATGCCAATATCTAGAGGCAAACACTTGTGTGCAGGATCGAGCTAGAGGAGAGGTTGTACCCATATATCTTACTTGGTACAAAGGAGAAACATCGGGTGAAAGACCATCCAAAAGACCTCACCTCAGGGAATTTGCTGAAGCGTCACAAGAACAATGGGACTGGTTAGCTAAGGAAGAGGTTTACAGAACAAAGATTGGCAAGATAGAGCAACGGGTCCAAGATCTCCAATTTGAAAAGGATATGCAAGCTGCCGCCGACGAAGGAGATAAAAAGAAGTTGGCACAAGAAAATGACTTTTTGAGAGCTCAAATCCGGCAAATGAAAAGGGATGCTGACAGACGGTTGAGGAGTCGATCGGACGAAAAGTTGATAAAGGGTTTGGAAAATCAAGTCGCCGATGTCCAAAGAGAATTGGAAGAGTCAAAGACCCAAACAATGAGGATCCGTGCTAGCTGGAGAAAGGAGGCACATCAACATGCACTTCACCTACAACGGGTGGAAGAAGATTACACCGAGATCATCACTAGTCTAAGGGAAGCAAATGTTATCCTCAGGGAGCGGGTTTTCAAGCAAGCCCGAGAGGCCAGAGCAGACCTCGACCGTTGCCACGATTTGATGGCCCGGCTGCAAGAACAAGTGGATAGGCTCCTAGACCAGGTCACCAACAATGCTCGAAGATTGGGGGCGAAAAACCAGCAGATAGAACAGCTGCTCAGAGAAAGGGACATGATCAAGGACAGAATTGGAGAAATCGGGCACTATGTCACCATGAAGTGTTTAGCTTGTGAACAAATGCCCCGCCCCGCACTTTTTGCTTAGGTTATGGGCTATGTTCATCAGATCATGAGAGAGTTAAGGGGACTACATAAGGACCTCACACCAAGGCCCGCGGCAAGGCCGAATGATGCCTCGCGGGCCCCCAGGAATTTTAGAGCATTAGACTTTTGATTAAAAAATGTATTTTGAAATATTGGGTCAAGCTAGTTGGCATTTTATTTTCCTTTTTCGAGTCAAGCATTTCTCTTATTTTTGTTGATTATTGTAAGACATGTTTTGTAACTTTAAGGTTTTATTTGATATAAAAGTTACTGAATTTTGCCACAATCTTGTTACCAGAACTACGCTCGGTCTGATTCACGCGGGGACGTGATACGTAGGCAATCCACATAAGATTCGACCACCACTAGAAAGAAAGGAAAAGAACACGAAGATTAATAATAATAAGGCTTTCAAGGATAATTGAAAAAGAAAAAAAAAGGAGAAAAAGAAAAGAAAAGAAGCTGGAATGACGCATGTGATGAGAACACATAGAAAGGGTTAATTGATTAGGTGCATTGCATCCCAACGTGCGATAACATGCCTGTTAAATTCGGTAAGCTAACAAAGTTTGTTGCATTCCAGAAAAGTTTAGCAGTTGGTTTGACAGAATATACTGGCCAGCCACCATTACCGTACTAGATCTAAAGGGCCAATTCCAGCAAGTATGTCCAGTTCCGGTAAAAGTCTCGAGGAAGAGAAATCAGAGATACAGATCATGAAAGAAGAGGTAGATCGGTTGAAACGGCAGATAACAGAGATGCACCTAGCCTGGGCTAGGGGACAGTCTTCACCGAACCTCCCTACTCTCGCATCAGCTCCAGAACATCCACCCCTTGATCCTTCGACAAGCGCCCCACTCTATCCATACTATCGAGGGGAAAACCCTTATGCCACCCAAATTCCACCAGCCCAACAAAATCATCCTCCGGTCACCCCTGTTTTTGTAGCACCCCCACCTGCTACCTTACAAAAGTCGTCCGGTGAGCCGCATGTTCAAATCCATGACAATTCTAACTATCCTCCCGAGCCTACCTTTAGGGCTCCTGAACCACATCTACACACCCCTCACTGGGATAACCCGGCAGAACCGGAAAAGCACTTCCAAAGTTTGGAACATGAGGAAGTTATTAGAAAAGTTAAAAGCCTGGAGCAGTCCTTCAGGAATATGCACGGTTTGGGCAACCAGGTCAGTGTCGCTTACAAGGATCTGTGTCCATTCCCAGATGTCCAATTGCCGGTCGGGTTCAAAATGCCCAAGTTTGACCTATACGAGGGGCATGGTGATCCAGTAGCCCATCTTCGAGGGTTTTGTAGTAAAATGCGAGGAGCCGGAGGACGAGACGAGATTCTGATAGCTTACTTCGGTCGGAGTTTGGGGGGATCTGCACTAGAGTGGTACACTAGGCAGGATCCCAGCAGATGGTTTACATGGGATGATTTGGCTCAAGCATTTATTGGCCAGTTCCAGTACAATCTTGAAATAGTCCCCGACCGCTTATCATTGCTAAAATTAGAGAATAAACCCGCTGAAAGTTTCAGAGAATTTGGTTTCCGCTGGAGGGAACAGGCAACAAGGGTAGATCCGCCTATGAGAGAGAACGAGATGGTGGATTACTTCCTGCAGACTCTAGAGCCAACCTATTTCGGACATATGGTGACGTCCGTCGGTAAATCATTCACCAAGGTGATAAAGATGGGGGCTATGATCGAGGAAGGCTTGAAAGCCAACAAGATCATGAGCTATTCAGCTTTGAAAGCCACCACTCAAGCTATCCAAAGTGGTACCGGAGGAGTGCTTGGGAAAAAGAGGAAAGAAGAAGTCACGGCGGTCGAGTCCGGAACATGGTTCAGAAACAGAGGCCCCGCACCCCAGTATAACCCGCCACAGCCTCACCACCAAAATTACTTCCACAATCCATATAACCACCCGCAACACTACTATCCAGCACCCGATCCCCATTTTACTGTCCATCACGCACAGTCATATGCCACACCTCCCGTCCAGGCACCATGGCGTGCGCCAAATCCACAGAATAATTACCCACCCCAAGAGCCTATAGAAATCCCACGGGTGCGGGCTTTCGTCCGAACCAAGCATTCAAAAGCGACAGGGTGCCAAGGCCAAAGACTTTCACTCCCTTGGGGGAGTCTTACACCAGTCTGTTCCACCGTTTGAAGCAAGTAGGGTTGCTAAATCCGGTCGAGGCTAAGCTACCAAATCCTCTTCCAAAGAATCCGGATCATTCAATAAATTGTGCATACTGCTCAGGATGTCCGGGGCACGACACAGAAAAGTGTTGGCGATTGAAAACAGCCATCCATGAACTCATCGACACTCGTCGAATTGAGGTCCAGACTCCAGCGGCGCCCAACATCAACCAAAATCCACTTCCAACTTATCATGAGACCAACATGATCGAGTTGGTACGGGTAGAGGAGGGAAAGGAGAAAACCTCTCAGACTATAATGATGATCAAGTCTAGCGGGGTAGGAATAAAAAGGGGGTCAAGCCTTGATGAGTCACTTATTTGCAAGAAGGACGTACAAGAGGGGTCGGAAGCAGAAAAGGGAAGCGTGAACAAAGTGCCGGTGAAGTCGGGGGAAGTAAAAATAACTGTACCAGGGGTAGCAACCAAACCCGTCTTGACGGTAGCAGGTGTTCGAGTGGATCCTTTCATCATCAAGCCAGCAATACAGTTGCCAATAGTTGATAGCAAAGCCATCCCATGGGATTATGATCGGGTCACGATGACCTACAAAGGAAAAGAAGTTAAAGAGGAAGTCTGCGAAGCGCAAGGGTTGACCCGCTCAGGGAGATGTTTTGCCCCTACGGAATTGAGGAAGACCACTCCGGCAACACCGAAAAAGCCGGTAACTGACGAAGAGGCAGAAGAATTCCTGAAAAAGATGAAGATGCATGATTATTCTGTCCTAGAATAGCTGAAGAAGACTTCTGCGCAAATCTCATTGCTGTCCTTGCTGATACATTCTGAAGAACATCGGCAAACTTTGATGAAAGTTCTGAATGAGGCCCACGTACCTGGTAAAATCTCGGTGAGTCATTTGGAGAAGATCACCGGGATCTTCGAAGCGAATCAGATCACTTTCACCGATGATGAATTGCCTGAGGAAGGCACCGAGCACAACAAGGCTTTATATCTTAAGGTAAAGTGTGAGGAGGCGGTGGTTACCAAAGTCCTTGTCGATAACGGGTCCAGTGCTAACATCTGTCCTCTCTCCACACTAAACAAATTTAAAGTGGATATCGACAGGATACGCAAGAACAGCATATGTGTCCGAGGGTTTGATGGAGGAGGCAAAGCATCGGTCGGGGACATAGTGTTAATCTTGACAATCGGACCAGTGGAGTTCACCATGGAATTCCAGGTGCTGGACATGGTAGTTTCATATAACCTTCTGATAGGACGACCATGGATCCATGCCGCGAAAGCAGTTCCATCCAGCCTGCACCAATTAGTCAAGTTTGAGTGGGACCGATAGGAGATCGTAGTCCATGGAGAGAATGATCTACAACCAGGCACCATCGTCCCCTTTGTTGAGACAGAAGAAGATGTTGGGCCGTGGGTGTACCAGATCTGCGATGTGGTATCCGCCAACCGAGTTCCGGAAGGGGAATGCATTCCCAATGACAGAATAATTACTGCGGACGTCATGGTGGCGCATGAAATGTTGAGACATGGTTTCGTACCCGGCAAAGGTCTAGGTGCATCTCTGCAAGGAATCATACAACCGGTATCTGTGGTCGAAAACGTGGGAACCTTCGGCTTGGGATTCAAGCCAACATCAGAGGACATCCAGCGAGCCAAGAGGAATAAGCAGAAGACATGGGTGCTCCCGAAGCCTATTCCACGCCTTTCCCAATCTTTTGTCAGGTTGGGAGTAAGAGGACGTCCGACGACAAAGATTCCCAGTCCTATGGTTAGGCCAGACGAAGAATTCTTAAGAAAATTCAAGGGCCTATTCGCAGATGTGTGCATGCTAGAGGATGGTGAAGGATCCAGCCATGCCGAGATACAGTTTGTGGGGTCGAAAGCAAAATAGAATAATTGGAAGGCTACTCCTCTCCCTGTCCGGAAGGAGTCTTGGTAGTTTGTTTTGGATTGTTTTCTTTCGAAGTTTTGTGTTGGGGTTGTCCCCGGAGTAAAATCCGTTTGTTTTAGTTCATTTTGATTTGAGTTTGCAAGCTTGTTTCCTTGTACTGTTCCCATTAATGAAATTTTGTTCCCTTCGTGTCTAATTTTGTTCATTTTCCTTCTTTTTACTTTTCTGAACAGCTTTCTATCAACTGATCTTAATGATATGGCGTGCTTAAAGATTAATCAACCCAGTCTAGAAAGTCAATCGTGTTTGGAAATAATAACGCATGAAATAAGAAGCGAAGAGAGTGAATCGGAATACGGCGATGATGAAGCCGTAGAAGAAATCGGTGAAGAATTAAGTCACTTCGAGGAAAAACCCAAACCAAATTTAAATGATACTGAGGCTGTTAATCTGGGGAACATAGATGACGTCAGAGAAACCAGAATAAGTATCCATATTGAACCCAACCCGAGGGAGGAATTGATCAAAACACTCATGGAGTTTAAAGATATTTTCGCATGGTCGTACGACGACATGCCAGGACTCAGCACTGATCTAGTGGTTCACAAATTACCCACTGATCCGGCATATCCTCCCGTCAAGCAAAAGCTGCGGAAATTCAAGACGGAGATGAGTGTAAAGATCAAGGAGGAAGTAACCAAGCAGTTGCAGGCGAAAGTCATTCGTGTCACTCGATACCCTGAATGGTTGGCTAATATAGTACCGGTTCCAAAGAAAGACGGAAAGATCAGACTATGCGTGGACTACCGCAATCTCAACAAGGCGAGTCCTAAGGATTATTTCCCGCTTCCCAATATCCATATCCTGATTGATAATTGCGCCGGACGTGAAATCGGATCCTTTGTGGACTGCTACGCGGGATATCATCAGATCTTGATGGATGAAGAGGACGCAGAAAAAACGGCTTTTATCACACCGTGGGGGACTTATTGCTACCGGGTGATGCCGTTCGGTTTGAAGAACGCAGGGGCAACATACATGAGGGCGATGACTACGGTATTCCATGACATGATACACAAGGAAATTGAAGTGTACGTGGATGATGTGATCATAAAATCTAGACGTCAAGAAGACCACGTTGCCGACCTCGGGAAGTTCTTTCAAAGACTTCGAAGATATGATATCAAGCTCAATCCGGCCAAATGCGCATTCGGAGTTCCATCAGGGAAAGTTGCTAGGATTCATCGTCAGCCAACGGGGCATTGAGTTGGACCCATCCAAAATCAAGTCCATTGAGGAGCTACCACCGCCAAAGAATAAAACAGAGGTAATGAGTCTGTTGGGAAGGTTAAATTACATCAGTAGGTTTATTGCTCAGCTTACAGCAACCTGTGAACCCATATTCCGTCTGTTGAAGAAAGACGCTGCGATAGAATGGACGACGGAATGTCAGGAAGCATTTGACCAAATCAAAGGGTATCTGTCAAACCCACCCGTACTAGTTCCGCCTAAACCGGGTAGACCCCTGATTCTCTATCTAACGGTCTTGGAAAATTCGTTCGGCTGCGTGCTGGGGCAGCATGATCTTACTGGCATGAAGGAACGGGCCATTTACTATCTCAGTAAGAAATTCACGGTCCACGAGGTTAAATACACTCATTTGGAAAAGACCTGCTGTGCTTTGACTTGGGTAGCCCAAAAGCTATAACATTATTTGTCTTCTTACACCACTTACCTCATTTCGCATTTGGATCCGTTGAAATATATTTTTCAGAAACCTATGCCTACAGGGAGGTTAGCAAAGTGGCAAATATTACTTACCGAGTTCGACATCATATACGTGACAAGGACGGCTATGAAAGCTCAAGCCTTAGCCGATCACTTAGCTGAGAATCCTGTTGATGACGGATACGAACCTTTGAGGACGTATTTTCCAGATGAAGAAGTATTGCAAATTGATGGGTTGGAGTTAACCGAGGATCCGGGGTGGAAGCTTTTCTTCGACGGAGCGGCGAACGCAAAAGGAGTCGGAATAGGGGCTGTGCTTATCTCTGAAACAGGACATCATTATCCTGTTACTGCTCAGCTGCGTTTTCATTGTACCAACAATATGGCTGAGTACGAGGCATGCATCTTAGGGTTGCGATTAGCGGTGGACATGGATCTACACGACGTCTTGGTCTTGGGGGACTCGGACCTTCTGGTACATCAGATTCAGGGAGAATGGGAAACCAGAGATTTAAAGCTTATCCCATATCGTCAGTGTTTGCATGATCTGACTAAGCGTTTCCGATCGGTAGAATTCAGACATATCCTAAGGATGCATAATAAGGTTGCCGATGCTCTAGCTACTTTGGCATCAATGTTACATCACCCGGACAAGATTCATGTTGATCTGTTACATATTCAGATCCGGAATCAACATGCTTATTGCAATATGATAGAGGAAGAGATGGATGGTGAGCCATGGTTTCATGATGTCAAGGAATACCTCAGGTTAGGAATATACCCAGAGCAGGCAACTGGAGATCAAAAGAGAGCTATTCGGCGATTGGCGAATGGATTTTTCCTTAGTGGAGGGGTGCTGTACAAAAGAACCCCGGATTTGGGATTGTTGAGATGTATAGATGCGAGTCAAGCCACAACAGTGATGACAGATATACACTCCGGAGTTTGTGGACCACACATGAGCGGATATGTATTGGCAAAGAAGATTCTTCGAGCGGGATATTACTGGCTCACTATGGAGCGTGATTGTATAAGTTTCGTGCGAAGATGTCATCAGTGTCAGATACACGGAGATTTGATTCATTCTCCGCCAACCGAGTTGCATACAATGTCAGCACCATGGCCGTTTGTGGCATGGGGTATGGATGTTATTGGACCTATAGAACCTGCGGCTTCCAATGGTCATAGGTTCATTCTAGTAACGATCGATTATTTTACCAAATGGGTGGAGGCCAAAACCTTCAAATCAGTGACCAAGAAGGCGGTGGTGGACTTCGTACATTCCCACATCATCTGTAGGTTTGGAATTCCAAAGATAATCATCACAGATAACGGTGCAAATCTTAACAGCGGATTGATGAAAGAGGTATGTCATGAGTTCAAGATTACACACCGAAATTCCACACCATATCGTCCCAAAGCAAATGGTACGGTTGAGGCAGCAAACAAGAATATAAAGAAGATATTGAGGAAGATGGTAGAAGGGTCTAGGCAATGGCATGAAAAGTTACCATTTGCACTGTTGGGTTATCGCACTACCGTCCGAACTTCGGTAGGTGCAACTCCTTACTCGTTGGTGTACGGGACTGAAGCAGTAATACCCGCAGAAGTTGAAATTCCATCCCTCCGAATTGTCGCTGAAGTTGAGATTGACGATGATGAGTGGGTCAAAACCCCATTAGAGCAATTGAGCTTGATCGATGAAAAGAGATTGACAGCAGTATGTCATGGCCAATTGTATCAAAAGAGAATGGCAAGAGCATATAACAAGAAGGTACGTCCCAGGAAATTTGAAGTAGGACAACATGTGCTGAAAAGAGTTCTACCACATCAGGCCGACGCGAAAGGCAAGTTCGCTCCCAATTGGTAGGGACCATTTGTTGTGACTAGAGTGTTATCCAACGGCGCTCTATGTTTAACTGATGTTGAGGGGAGATTGTCACGACCCCAAATCCGGTCGTGATGGCGCCTAACACATTGCTAAGCCAGCCCGACCAATCAATATCAACAACGGAGCTAGAAGCTCTCTTTAACCCATTTAAGCATTTCAAAATATGAAACAATAGTAATACTTATACCAACAGCGGGGAGACCAAGTCCCAAAATATACTAACTCCCATAGACCGAAGGGTCAAGAGTCGTGAGCCTCTACTGAACGTAAGTGTATAAAGTTTATAACAACTCAGTGCGGAAAGGAAAGACAACAAGATAAGAAATGATAGCTAGAAGGGGAGTCAGGTCCTGCGGACGCTGCAGCTACCTCGACTATCCCGCACAATGCCTCCAAGTAGCTACCGAATCAAGTCTGCTGAGAGGTACCTGGATCTGCACACAAGGTGCAGGGAATAAAATGAGTACTGCCAGACTCAGTGGTAATAAACAGGGGTAAGACAGCGTAGATAAGAAATCCACAGTAAAGCACAATGTAAAGCTGTATTTAATACCATATAACAGTTCAATATCAATAGTAGAGAGCCAACAATATCAACAACAAGTGTAACAGCTAGCAGGTGTAGCTAAATGCAAGGCAATGCATGAAATGACCGCTACGGCGCGTAGCCCGACTCCAATTTTGGGTACCCGTGCTCACTGTGGGGGTTCAGACTTCGGAGGGGCTCCTACAGCCCAAGCACATCTCATAGAGATATTCCTGCGGCGTGCAGTCCGATCCAACATATATCTCGCTGCGGCGTGCAGGCCCGATCCACTACTAGTCAGCTAATATGCAGATACAGCCTCGCAAGCTCAAAAGTAGTTTTTGAAAACTCTTTTATCATTTTTCAGTTGGAAAACAGTAATATCAAGTTCCAGAGATTGGAATTAGCATAATAACAGAAATAGCTGCGGACTAGTAGTAAACTAGCATGTCTATATGATAAGACAATTATAACGATCCTCGCGGGATCCAATAACCGGCTCACGGCCCACAAGTATACTCAACCGCCCAAGAAGGGGGTTCAACGGCTCGAGAATATCATAACACAATACCAACAAGTCAGACTAAGCCATAGTCCCCAATCACAATCGACCCCGCACTCACAAGAGAGTACGTGTCTCGTCGCTATACGGCGTCACAAAGTGGTATACCGGGGTTTCGAACCCGCTGGTCATCACCCACATCTATTACTCACCTCAATACAGCGCGATGACTATTCCGCAATGCCCTTTCCACGAGAATCAAGCTCCGCACGCGTAGAATCTGATTCAATACAGTAGAAATACAACAAATTAGGCCAATGGGACTACACCCAATCAATACAACTCAATTTACATCAAAATTCCCAAAGTTGTCAAAACCCGACTTTTGGTACGCTTATCGAAAAATCACGAAAGTCACATATTCGGAACCCTCATCTCGATACGAGTCTAAGCATATCAATTTTACCAAATTCGGACTCCATTTGCCCATTCAAAACCTTGATTTTCTAAAGTTCAAGCCTAGGGCTAAATCCTCCATAATTTACCCCAAATTCCTCCATTTTCATGATATAATTGCATAATATTATCAATACTAATCATAGTTTAAGTCCATAGTTGATTACCTGATGATTTCCATTTAATTTCTCTTCAAAATCGCCCAAATCGCCTCTAAAGCCGAGACCCAAATGTGTGAAATGTTCTGAAATTTTTCTAACTTCTGATACACTTAACTTACAGCGATTTTCGCTTATGCGGAAAAATTTCCGCTCCTACGAGTCCGTATCCGCGACCAAAGGGTCGCTTCGGCGATTCCAGGCCTAGCCGGCCAATTCCGCTTCTGCGAGAATAGGACCGCTTACGCGCGTCCGCTTCCGCGATTGAACCTCCGCTTCTGCGAAAACTCCCGCTTCTGCGCACCAGAGTCCGCTCCTGCGGTCTCGCCCAGGCGGTCAAGAATCCGCTTCTGCGGACTTTCCCCTTTTTTCTCGTCCGCTTCTGCGATCACTGGCTCGCACCAGCGATGCCGCTTCAGCGGAAAATGTTCCGCTTCTGCGATGCCAAGCGCTCCTGCGCTCCTCAGTCCGCTCCTGCGGACTCGCCTCCGCGCCCACATTTCCGCAGGGGCGAAAATGACAGAACCGGAACTCTTCAACCTGCAATTTCCATGATTTTCTTCCGTTTAACCATCCGAAAACACCCCGAGGCCCCGGGACCTCATCCAAACACACCAACACATCTTAACACCTTATTCGAACTTGCTCCAATCCTCAAAACACGTCTAATAACACCAAAACCCATAATTCACATCAAATTCAAGCCTAAATTCCTTAAAACATTCCGAATTACACATTCAATCAAAAACCCGACCAAACGACGTCCGAATGACCTGAAATTTTGCAGGCACATCCAAAATCACCTAACGGAGCTACTGCAACTGTCGAAATTCCATTCCGACTCCCGGATCAAAATCTCACCTACCGTTCGGATTTCGCCAAAATTCAACCTTAGCCAATTCAAGCCTATTTCTACACCGGGTCTCCAAATTCAATTTCGATCGCTCCCCTAAGTCACAAATCACCTCCCGGAACTAACCGAATCATCAGAATTTGATTCCGAGCCCTCTAACCAAATAGTCAACTCCGGGTTGACTTTCCTTATTCAAGTTTCCTTCAAAAAGGCTATATGCCTCATTTTCAATCCAATTCACTCCTAACTCACCCGATAGACTCTAACACCGATATAAAATCATAAAACATGTATTTACAACATAACGGGGTGGTAATTCTCGTGACGACGAGCCGGGTCGTCACATTCTCCCCCTCTTAAGCAAACGCTCATCCTCGAGCGGGTCAAGAAACATACCTGAAGTCTCAAACAAGTGAGGATATCTGCTCCGCATCTCCCGCTCGATCTCCCAAGTGGCCTCCTCCACGGGTCGACCTCTCCATCGAACCTTAACTGATGCAATCTCCTTAGAACTCAATTTTCTCACCTGCCGTCCCAAAATGGCAATAGGCTCCACATCATAGGATAGATCACCATCAAGCTGAATGGTGCTGAAATCTAATACATGAGACGGATCTCCGATGTACTTCCGGAGCATAGACACATGGAATACTGGATGAACGCTGGATAAGCTGGGCGGCAAGGCCAACTCATATGCCACCTCTCCAACTCTCCTAAGTATCTCAAAAGGACCAATGTACCCGGGACTCAACTTTCCTTTCTTCCCAAACCTCATGACACCCTTCATAGGTGAAATCTTCAACAATACTCTGTCACCAACCATGAAAGACAACTCTCGAACTCTACGGTCCGCATAACTCTTCTGACGAGACTGTGCTGTACGAAGCCTCTCCTGGATCAACTTTGCTCTATCCAGAGCATCCTGGACTAACTCAGTCCCTATCAATCTAACCTCACGAGGCTCAAACCATCCCACGGGGGATCTACACCGCCTGCCATACAATGCCTCATACGGGGCCATCTGAATACTCGACTGATAACTGTTGTTGTAGGCAAACTCAGCAAGTGGTAGGAACTCGTCCCACGAACCACCAAAATCAATCACACAAGCTCGCAACATATCCTCCAAGATCTGAATAGTGCGCTCAGACTGTCCGTCTGTCTGGGGGTGAAATGTTGTACTCAACTCAACCCGTGTACCCATCTCTCGCTGAAATGCTCTCCAAAACTGAGAAGTAAACTGAGTACCCCTGTCGGATATGATAGACACTGGGACTCCATGCAACCGAACAATCTCTCGAATAAAGATCGATGCCAACCGCTCCGATGAGTAGGTAGTACTAGCTGGAATGAAGTGAGCTGACTTGGTCAGTCTATCCACAATCACCCATACAGAATCAAACTTCCTCGCCGTCCGAGGGAGTCCAATAACAAAGTCCATAGTGATCCTCTCCCATTTCCACTCAGGAATAACAATGCGCTGAAATACACCGCCGGGCCTCTGATGCTCGTACTTAACCTGCTGACAGTTGAGGCACCGTGCTACATGTCCGACAATGTCCATTTTCATCTTTCTCCACCAATAGTGCTGTTTCAAATCTTGATACATCTTCGCGGCTCCTGGATGGATAGAATACCGCGAGCTATGGGCCTCCTCCGGAATCAACTCACGAAGGCCATCAACATTGGGCACACATATCCGGCCCTGCATCCTCAATACGCCGTCACTATCAATGGTGACATCTCTAGCATCATCATGCTGAACTCTGTCCCTAAGGACAGCCAAATGTGGATCATCATACCGGCGCTCACGAATACGATCATATAGAGATGACCGAGATACAACACAAGCCAATACCCGGCTGGGCTCCGAAATATCTAACCTCGCTAGCCGATTGGCTAGCACCTGAACATCATGAGCAAATGGCCTCTCCTCAGCTGGAATATATGCCAAGCTCCCCATACTGACCGCCTTCCGGCTCAAAGCATCGGCCACCATATTGGCCTTCCCCGGATGATATAGAATAGTAATGTCATATTCCTTGAGCAACTCAAGCCATCTCCATTGTCTCAAATTAAGGTCTTTCTGTTTGAACAGGTGCTGGAAACTACGATGGTCGGTATACACCTCACAAGACACACCGTACAAATAGTGCCTTCAAATCTTCAATGCATGAACAATGGAGGCTAGCTCCAAATCATGAACAAGATAGTTCTTCTCATGTGGCTTCAGCTGCCGAGAAGCATAAGCAATCACCTTACCTTCCTGCATCAACACACAACCTATCCCCACTCTCGAGGCATCACAATAAACGGTATATGAACCTGAAGCTGATGGCAATACCAACACTGGAGCTGTGGTCAAAGCTGTCTTGAGCTTCTGAAAGCTCAACTCGCACTCATCCGACCACACGAATGGTGCACCCTTCTGGGTCAATTTAGTCAATGAAGAAGCAATGGATGAAAATCACTGAACAAACCGGCGATAATATCCCGCCAAGCCAAGAAAACTCCTGATCTCTGTAGCTGAGGACGGTCTAGGCCAACTCTGCACCGCCTCTATCTTCTTCGGATCAACCTGAATACCATCACGAGACACCACATGTCCCAGAAATGCTACTGACTCGAGCCAAAACTCGCACTTGGAGAATTTAGCATATAGGTTCTCCTCCTTCAATCTCTGCAACACAATACTCAAATGCTGAGCATGCTCCTCCTGACTACGGGAGTAGACTAGAATGCCATCAATGAACACAATCACAAATGAATCCAAATAGGGCCTGAACACACTGTTCATCAGATGCATAAATGCTGCTGGGGCGTTGGTCAGCCCAAACGACATCACAAGAAACTCATAATGACCATATCGGGTCCTGAATGCAGTCTTCATAATATCCGAGTCCCTGATCTTCAGCTGATGATAGCCTGAACGAAGATCGATCTTAGAAAACACCCTCGCACCCTGTAACTGATCAAACAAATCATCTATGCGCGGTAGAGGGTACTTGTTCTTCACTGTCACTTTGTTCAAATTCCTATAATCAATACACATTCGCATGGAACCATCTTTCTTTTTAACAAATAATACCGGCGCACCCCACGGGGACACACTAGGACGGATGAAACCCTTATCCAGAAGTTCTTGAGGCTGCTCTTTTAGTTCTTTCAACTCGGCTGGTGCCATTCGATAAGGAGGAATGGATATGGGCTGAGTGCCCGGCACCAAGTCAATGCCAAAATCAATATCCCTGTCCGGCGGCATGCCGGCAGGTCGGAGGGGAATACCTCTGGGAAGTCCCTCACAACAGGTACAGAATCAATGCTAGGAGACTCAGCTCCCACATCTCTCACAAAAGCTAAGTACGATAAACACCCTTTTTCAACCATCTTCTGAGCTTTTAAGAACGAAATAACACGGCTAGGGACGAAATCGGTCGAACCCCGCCACTCGATATGAGAAATACCAGGAATGGCCAACGTAACTGTCTTAGCATGACAGTCCAATATAGCATGGTACGGAGACAACCAGTCCATACCCAATATAACATCAAAGTCCACCATCCCCAACAATAACAAATGTGCCTGGGTCTCCAGACCCCCAATAGATATAACACAGGATCTATAGACATGATCCACAACAATCGTATCACCCACGGGGGTGGATACATGAACAGGTAAATCAAGACTACCACGAGTCGCACCCAAATGACGTGCAAAATAAGAGGACACGTATGAATATGTGGACCCTGGATCAAATAGAACGGAGGCATCTCTGTGACAGACAGAAATGATACCTGTAATCACAGCATCAAAGGCAACTGCATCACGCATGTCGGGAAGTGCATAGAACCGTGCATGGCCTCCACCGGATCTCTCGTCGCCCCCTGGGGCGACCACGAGAAGGCCGACCTCCACCTCCACTAGGCTGAGATGGTGCGGAAGATGATGGTCGATCCCTTCGCTGAGTCCTGTCCCTACGGAGTCGAGGGCACCTGTCTCCTCATGTGGCCAAACTCGCCACGCTCGTAACATGCACCGGTGCTGAGAGGAGCGAAGGGAACCGGTCGCTGCGAGAACTACGGGATGATGGTAGGCGCACCGGTGGAAGGGCAGCGATGACCGACCTGCTGAAATCCCTGTCGACCACGACCGCAAGAACCTCCGCTCCTGCTGCGGGCGGCCCGAATGAGAAGGTCCAGATGAGCGACCTCGGCTCTGCTGGGGATGCCCTCTAGATGGAGCACCACTGAAACTGGCCGAACCACGAGGCCTCTTGGCCTCCCGCTCCTCTCTCTCTCGGCGACGATCCGCCTCAATGGAGCGTGCCATATCAACAACTTGCTCAAACGATGATGACAGAACTCGCTCGCTGGTCGTAAGAATACGGATAGAGTAGTTGAGGCCATCGATGAACCTCCTGATCCTCTCCCTGTCGATTGGGGATCATCCATGTGGCATGCCTAGCCAGCCGAGTGAATCTGAGCTCATGCTGGGTCACAGACATGTCACCCCGAATCAACCACTCGAGCGGCGACGTAGGCTCCTCGCGACGAGGCCGAGGTACATATTTCTCTAGAAAGAGAGTGAGAAGCTGCTGCCATGTGAGAGGTGCGTCTTGGAGGCCTACGCCTCTCGAACTCCTCCCACCAATCAAATGCGGGACCGATGAACGAAATGTAGTAAATGAAACTCCACTGGACTCAAGAATACCAGCCGTACGCAGCATCTTTCGACACTTATCCAAGAAACCCTGGGCATCCTCGCCCTCAACGCCACCGAAATGGGGTGGCTGAAGTCTACCAAATCTCTCAAGACGACGCTGCTCGTCATCGGGCATAACCTGAACCATATGCTTTGGAGCTGGAGCTGGTGCAGCTGGAGGAATAACCGGTGCAACCACCTGAGCGGGGACCGCCTCTGGCGTCTGAAGTCCCTGAACAACCGGCTCGGGTGTGCGAGCTGCAGGGGTCTGCTGACCACCCCCTAACTGAGATGTCGCTACGGTGGCGGTAGCTGAAACTACCTGAGCCAAGCGGAACACACGCGATAATATTTGAGCAAGAGTCTCCCGAAGACCAAGGAATAGCGATAGATATAGTGCGGCCACGAGCGGGGCCGCTGGAGCATCGACCACGCGGGGCTGCTCCGAGCCGGTACAACGGGCGGGTCGGTGGCCGCCGCCTCGGCCGCCCTACCTCTACCTCTAGCACGACCGCGCCCGCGACCTCTAACAGATGGCAATGGAGGTCGTCCACCTCGTCCCGATGCTCGCGTTCTCGCCATACGCGAGAGAATAGAATATAGAAGTTCGGTTCTCGGAACAACAAGATCGCACGACGGAGTTCAAGAAAAGTGAAGTTTTCCTAAAGGTTCGCAGCCGGATAAGTACAGGCGTCCCCGTGCCGATCCACAAGACTCTACTAACCGGCTCAAGACTCGCGAGGCCTAGTAAACCTAGGCTCTGATTCACCGCTTGTCACGACCCCAAATCCGGTCGTGATGGCGCCCGACACATTGCTAAGCCAGCCCTGACCAATCAATATCGACCACGGAGCTAGAAGCTCTCTTTAGCCCATTTAAGCATATTAATTTACGAAATGACAGTGATACATATAACGAAAACGGGGAACCAAGTCCCATAATACATCAACTCCCGTAGACCGAAGGGTCAAGAGTCATGAGCCTCTACTGAACATGAGTGTATAAAGGTTTACAAGATACCGAGTGTAGAAAGAAAAGTCAATACAAAATCAAGAGACAGTAAGAAGGGATATCGGGTCCTGCGGACTATGCAGCTACCTTGAATATCCACAAATGTCGCCTCGCACGGCCTGCTGGATCACCTGCTTGAGAGGTACACGGATACGCACACGAGGTGCGGGGAGTAAAATGAGTGCTGCCGGACTCGGTGGTAATAAACAAGGGTAAGACAACGCGGATAAGAAATCCGCAATAAAGCACTATGTAAAACTATAATTAGCTACCCTATCATAGAATCAATCTTCACTGTACCTGTTCCAACAAATACCGATAAATAGCATAACGGCTAGCAGATGTAGCTAAATGCGATACAATGCATGATATGACCGCTACGGCGCGTAGCCGACTCCGATTTTGGGTACCCGTGCTCACTGTGGGGGTTCGGACTCGGAGGGGCTCCTACGGCCCAAGCACATCTCATAGAGATATTCTGCGGCGTGCGGTCCGATCCAACATATATCTCGCTGCGGCGTGCGGCCCGATCCACTACTAGTCAGCTAATATGCAGATACAGCCTCGCGAGGCTCAAAAGTAGTTTTTGAAAACTCTTTTATCATTTTTCGGTTGGAAAACAGTAATATCAAGTTCCAGAGATTGGAATTAGCATAAGAACAAAAATAGTTGCGGACTAGTAGTAAACTAGCGTGTCTATATGATAAGACAATGATAACGATCCTCGCGGGATCCAATAAGTGGCTCACGGCCCACAAGTATACTCAACCATCCGAGAAGGAGGTTCGACGGATCGAGAATAGCCAATAATACAGTATCAACAGGTCGGACTAATATATAGTCTCCGGTTCATGATCGACCCCGCACTCTCGAGAGTGTGCGTGTCTCGCCGCTATACATCGTCACAAAGTGGTATACGGGGTTTCGAACCCGCTGGTCATCACCCACGTCTATTACTCGCCTCGATACGGCGCGACGACTACTCCGCAATGCCACTTGCCACGAGAATCAAGCTCCGCACGCGTAGAATCGCTGATCAAATACGGTAGAAATACAACAAATTAGGCCAATGGGACGACACCCAATCAATACAACTCAATTTACATCAAAATTCCCAAAGTTGTCAAAACCCGACTTTCGGTACGCTTGTCGAAAAATTACAAAAGTCGCATATTCGGAACCCTCATCTCGATACGAGTCTAAGCATATCAATTTTACCAAATTCGGACTCCGTTTGCCCATTCAAAACCTTGATTTTCTAAAGTTCAAGCCTAGGGCTAAATCCTCCATAAATTACCCCAAATTCCTCCATTTTCATGATATAATTGCATAATATTACCAATACTAATCATAGTTTAAGTCCATAGTTGATTACCTGATGATTTCCCTTGAATTTCTCTTCAAAATCGCCCAAATCGCCTCTAAAGCCGAGACCCAGAATGTGTGAAATGTTTTGAAATTTTTCTAACTTCTGATACACTTAACTTACAGCGATTTTCGCTTCTGCAGAAATATTTCCGCTCCTACGAGTCCGTATCCGCGACCAAAGGGCCGCTTCAGCGATTCCAGGCCTAGCCGGCCAACTCCGCTTCTGCGAGAATAGGACCGCTTACGCGAGTCCGCTTCCGCGATTTATTCCCCGCTTCTGCGAAAACTCCCGCTTCTACGCACCAGAGTCCGCTCCTGCGGACTCGCCCAGGCGGTCAATAATCCGCTTCTGCGGACCTTCCCATTTTCCATCTAGTCCGCTTCTGCGATCACCGGCTCGCACCAACGATGCCGCTTCAGCGGAAAGGAGTCCGCTTCTGCGGTGCCAAGCGCTCCTGCGCTCCTCAGTCCGCTCCTGCGGACTCGCCTCCGCGCCCAGCTTTCCGCAGGGGCGAAAATGACAGAACCAGAACTCTTCAACCTACAATTTCCATGATTTTCTTCCATTTAACCATCCAAAAACACCCCGAGCCCCGGGACCTCATCCAAACACACCAACACATCTTAACACCTTATTCGAACTTGCTCCAATCCTCAAAACACGTCTAATAACACCAAAACCCATAATTCACATCAAATTCAAGCCTAAATTCCTTAAAACATTCCGATTTACACCATCAATCAAAAACCCGACCAAACGACGTCCGAATGACCTGAAATTTTGCAGCACATCCAAAATCACCTAACGGAGCTACTGCAATTGTCGAAATTCCATTCCGACCCCGGATCAAAATCTCACCTACCGTTCGGATTTCGCCAAAATTCAACCTTAGCCAATTCAAGCCTATTTCTACACCGGGCCTCCAAATTCAATTCCGATCGCTCCCCTAAGTCACAAATCACCTCTCCGGAACTAACCGAATCATCAGAATCCGATTCCAAGCCCTCTAACCAAATAGTCAACTCCGGGTTGACTTTCCTTATTCAAGTCTCCTTCAAAAAGGCTATATGCCTAATTTTCAAGCCAATTCAGTCCTTACTCACCCGATAGACTCTAACACTGATATAAAATCATAAAATATGCATTTAAAACATAACGGGGTGGTAATTCTCGTGATGACGGGCCGGGTCGTCACACCTACGTACCTCGGTGAAGAGGATCAAGTCATAACGTAGTTCAAAATGGGTGAGTTTTTTTTTTTTTGGCGGTCGTAGTTTAGGCTCGTGCGGGCCAGGAGCATTGCAAATGCAGTTTAAGCTCATGCATCAAGGAGTACCATGACTTGCAGTTTAGGCTCGTGCGTTGAGGAGAATCATGACTTGTAGTTTAGGCTCGTGCATCGGGGAGCACCATGACTTGCAGTTTAGGCTCGTGCGTTGAGGAGCACCATGACTTGTAGTTTAGGCTCGTGTGTCGAGGAGCATCATGAGTTGCAGTTTAGGCTCGTGCGTCGAGGAGCATCATGACTTGCATTTTAGGCTCGTGCGTCGAGGAGCATCATTTTTTTCTTCAAGAATAGTACCTCTTCAAAAATTTCCTGTTGATAGGGCCAATCCTCATGCCATCTGCATCAACTAACTTGTAAGCTCCGCTTGAATAGGCTTCTTGCACGACATATGGGCCATCCCACTTTGAAGTGAATTTTCCCCCGGATTTGCGAGAGGTGATAATAGGTCTTCTTACTGCAAGAACTTGATCGCCAACTTGGAAAGACCTCAAGCGAACCTTTTTATTGAAAGCACGAGAAAGACAAGCTTGATAACATTCGAGACTTTGTTGAGCTTCTAGCCTTTTTTCATCAAGGGACTCAAGTTCTTCAAGGCATAGACGAGCATTTTCTTCTTCAGTAAGACCTTCTTGGACAGCGAGTCGCAAGGATGGTATTTGACGCTCAAGAGGAATAACTGCTTCGACTCCATAAACAAGAGAATAAGGAGTTGGTTGTGTCGGCATGCGATGAGTCGTACGATATGCCCACAAAGCTTCTTACATTCTGTCATGCCAATCTCTTTTAGATTTGGAGACGACCTTTTTTAACAAGTTGCGAAGTGTCTTGTTAAATGCTTCGGCTAATCCATTTGCAGCAGCATAATACATTGACGAATTACGTTGCTTGAAGCCAAAAAGTTCACAGATCTTAGTCATCAATTTGTTATCAAATGGTTTTCCATTATCTGTTATTATATAACTAGGAATGCCAAAACGATATATGATGTTCACTCGAATGAAGTTTGCAACATTCTCCTTCTTCACTTCCTTGAGAGCGACGACCTCGGCCTATTTTGAGAAATAATCAGTTGCGACCAAGATGTATAGATGTCCTCCAGAAGATTTTGGAAGTGGTCCAACAATATCTAATCCCCAAGCATCAAATGGCCAAGATGCAACAGTAGGATGTAACACTTCAGAGGGTTGGTGTATAAAATTTGCGTGAAACTGGCAAGCCTTGCATCTTCGAGCATAATCTAATAAATCTTTCATCATTGTTGGCCAGTAGTAACCCATCCTCTTAATGTGGAAGTGGAGCTTTGGCCCGGATTGATGTGATCCACAAACTCCAGAGTGTGCCTCTTGCATAGCTTGTGTTGCTTCATTTTCCCCTAAACAACGCAAGAGAACTCCCTCGAATGATCTTCGATTCAAAGTGTCTTTGTAGTAAAGGAAGCGAGGGGCACGCCGACGAATTTATGTCTTTCTTCTTAGATCTTCTGGAAGTATCCCATAACATAAGTAATCGATCATGGTTTGTCGCCAGTCAACCTTCACAGCTTTAGCGACTGCTACCAAACGATCGAGCTTGCTTTCTTCATCCTCGTTCTCATCTGGTGGCACTATTCATTTTTGGCAGACAGTGATTTGTGTCTGGCAGGGCAGAGTAATGTCGAAGCTAGAGCAGCTAAGGCATCAGCTTTCTTATTTTCCTTCCTTGGCACATGCTGAAGAGTTACGTTGCCAAGCCATGCAATCAATCTCTGTGCATAATCATAATAAGGACGCAATTCTAGCTTTTTAACTTCGTAGCTACCTAGCAATTGATTGATCACTAACTCAGAGTCTCCAAAAATATGTAATCGGAGTTGTCTCATCTCAACGGCCATCTCAAGCCCAAGTATGAGTGCTTGATATTCCGCAACGTTATTAGTGCAATGTTGTGTTAAGGTGAAGGAATATGGCAAGACTTCACCGTGAGATGTGACAAACACAACACCTGCACCCGCTCCATCACGATGTGCGGCACCATCAAAATACATTTTCCATGGTGGTTGCACTTCGATGACCATTGCATCTTTATCAGGTAGTTCATCAGTCAACTCCCAATCATCAGGAATTGGATGATCTGCCAAGAAATCTGCCAAATCTTGTCATTTCATAGCTTTTTGTGGGATATACACAATCTCAAATTGTTGAAACTGGAGATACCACCTTACTAATCGATCATTGAGGACGGGTTTTGACATAACAAACTTGACCGGGTTCGCCCTTGAGACGAGACGGATGACGTGAGCTTGAAAGTAGTGTTTCAGCTTTTGAATTGCAAAACCAATGCCAGGCACAACTTTTCGATTGGAGAATACTTTATCTCATTTGGGGTCATCATTCTACTCAAGTAGTAGAGGGAATTTTCTTTATTTTCACCATTTTCTTGGGCTAAAAGGGCTCCCACTGACCTTTCTTGGGCTGCAATATATAAAATCAATGGCTTTCCTGGTATAGGGGTTGCCAGAACTGGAGGTTTCATCAAGTAGGATTTGATGCTTTGGAATGCATTGCTACAAGCTTGGTCCCATTCAAAAGGTACACCATCTTGAGACGGCTAAAAGGCTGGCACTTCCCTGCTAGATTTGAGATGAATCTTCTAAGGTACGCCAATTTTCCTTGTAGACTTTTCAGTTCATGTATGTTTCTGGGCTCTGGCATCTTCAAGATTGCATCAACTTTGGCTTGATCTATCTCAATCCCTCGATGTCAAACTATGAAGCCAAGGAATTTTCCAGAAGTAACTCCAAAGGCGCATTTCAACGGATTCATTCTAAGTTGATATCTCCGGAGTCGTTCGAACACCATTCTTAAGTCTTGCAAGTGGTCTCCTCTCTTTCTTGATTTCACCACTAAATCATCTACATAGCATTCCACATTCTTGTGGAGGATGTCGTCAAAGATATTCTGCTTTGCCCTTTGATATGTGGCGCCAACATTCTTTAAGCCAAAAGGCATTACTTTGTAGCAATAAATGCCTTTAGGAGTTCGAAATGCAGTAAGCTCTTCATCTTTTGGTGCCATACGTATTTGATTGTATCCAGATGATCCATCCATGAAAGACATCGCCTCGTATCCGGTGGTGGCATCAATCATAAGCTCTGGAATGGGGAGCGGAAATTCGTCCTTAGGGCATGCATTATTGAGGTCTCTAAAATCGACACAAACTCGAATTTGGCCATTCTTCTTCTTCACAGGAACAATGCTTGAAATCCATGAAGGATATTTAACCTCCCGAATGAAACCAGCTTCGATGAGTTTATTGACCTCTGCTTCAATTGATGGGATCAATTCTGGTTTGAAGCGTCTTTGGGCTTGTTTAACAGGACGAGCTCCTTTCTTGACTGCGAGATGATGAACTGCTACTTTAGGATCTAAACCAGGCATCTCTTTGCAGTTCCAAGCGAGGACATCTCTATATTCTTTGAGTAGCTCCACATAAGTGTTTTCTTTATCTGTGGTTAGTAGGGCACTTACATAGGTGGGCTTGGAGTCTTCTGCAGTTCCAAGGTTGACTTCTTTCAATGTATCAACAGTCATTTTAATTCCTTCTTCTAGTTCCGTAGAAGCATCCTCAACATCTTTGTCTTCTTGGGGATCACCATCATTAAAAGATATATGGCCACACCAGGAGGCATCTCCCAAATATTCGTCAACTTTCCTTAGGGATGAAGTGTATTGCTCCTCATTCGCAATAATGTGATATGAAGATCCTACACTTTCTTCATCTTCATCACGCTCTCTAGTATGGACCATTGTGCGAGTCTTCACCTTGAGTACCTCCCCGCATGAAATCAAAAGTTCTGATTGTCGCCTCATTCTGGAAGGGATCAAGATTCGACACTCCTTGGAGATACTTTGGACTTTAGATGGCAAAGGTCTTCTTATCTCTTCATAATTTCTTTGGGACTTGTTCTTCTTCCTTTTCCATGGCCCCAACCTCTCAAATACAGAAGTTCTTGTAGTTGGTTCTCCAAGTCGATCAAAGACAGAAGGCCTTTTATTAGGATCATCGGGTTCATCTTCCGTCGTGATATAGTTAATATTTGCTCTTCTAATGGAGATGTGAACTGGTGGGGGTTGTTTGTAACCTAGACCCTCACGTGATTGTTTCACCACATGCTCCTTGTCCTTCATCGTGTTTGCCTTCCTAGTAACTTCAGGTCGGAGCTTCCCTAGCTTAGATGGTTCATTGGGGTCATATCCAGCCTTTGCGAATAACCTATAAGCGTTCGGATCAAAACCTTCATTTGTGTGTTTCATGGGGAGTGCCGTATTTTGAGGCATGCTAGGGGCCACAAACTTTTCCCGTAGCTTTGAAGATAACTTTATGGTATCAATCTGCTTGATAGGAAGGGTTAATTCTCTTAGTGCATCCTTTTGGAGGCTTGATGATCCTCCTTCATCTTTCTTCACTTTTGGGATGTAACGAGATAAAGGAGCTATTTTCTTGCCTTTGGCCTTCGTGGAATCATCAACTTTTACTCCATTCATGATGTGGTTCTTTAAGTAGAACTTTGCATCAGCGAAGTATGCCTCGACTTCAGCGAACGACTTGTCGTCAACAACTATCTTCTTCTTGACTCCATCTTTATTATACTCCATCTTTATTATATTTCATTTTTCTCTCTCTTTTTCTTTCTCTCTCTTTTTCTGAGCCGAGGGTCGGCCGGAAACAGCCTCTCTACCCTTTCGGGTAGGGGTAAGGCATGTGTACGTATTACCCTCCCCAGACCCCACTTTGTGGGAACATACTGGGTAGTTGTTGTTGTTGTTATTGTTGTTGGTAGTAAGTTGACGGAACAACTTTGTTCTCGTGTATCCACGGCCTGCCAAGCAATAAATTGTATGAAGTCTTTGCATCAATCATATGCATCCATACGGTTGATTGCATATCTCCCATGGCGATCTCCAGCTTGATAGCTCCTATGGCCCTTTGTCCACCTTGATTGAATCCTTGAATCATCAGTCGGCTTTCAGAAAGGTCTTCGGTTGAGATGCCAAGTTCCTTCATTATGCGAATGGGAAGAATGTTAACTGCAGATCCGTCATCTATCAAGATTCTAGTTTATTCTCAGCTCCAGCACATAACCGACCATAAACAAAGGGCGATTGTGTGGTGTCTCACCAAGTAGGATACCGTCTTCAGTGAAGGTGATTTTTGCATTACAAACATCTGCTTCTTGAAATGAGGACTCAACAAGACTATTAGACTGTGATGGAGAGAGTGTTGACTTGACTTCGTTCTTTTCCTCTTCTTCCTTATCAGCATTGCAGCACAAGGCTTTGTCATCATTGTTAGAAATCCTCATGAGAAACCAACTCAGAAAAAATTCTCCCAAAGTCACCGGGTGACGTGGCTTTTGGTGATGGTGTGCCTCTATCTCCACCTTCTTTGGGTTCTTAACCATTTGTGGCTTCTTTAGTCTTACCACTATCTCATTCCTTGTAGGTTGCTTCGTTGATCCTTTTTGCAGACTCATTTTGCGGCGTCTTCGTCGAGTCACCAGGGTCCATCCTTCTTCATCAGGTTGATCAACTTGGACTTTGTCATTCTCCAAGCAATTCTTTATCTTTATTCCCTTCACAGGTGAATATCTCGATCGGATCGAATGAGCCAAAGGTAATGGACACATGGTTTGTGCTTTCCTTTTCGTCTTCGAGCTCGATCTTCTTTTGACGAGCCAAATCCATAACTTTGTCCTTGAAAACAAAGCACTTCTCGAGAGGGTGACCAACAAGCCGATGGTATTTGCAGTAATTCAGGTCATTACTTTTTCCAGCTTCATCTGGCCGCTTCATTTCTGGCAGCTCAATAAGCTTTAACTCGAGGAGTTCTTCAAATATTGCAGGCACATCAGAGTCTAGAAATGGGTACTCCTTTTCTTGCATCTCTTTGAGAGTCAACTTCCTATTTGCATTATCTTGAGAGGAAGTAGTTTTCATACTCTGTTTCTTGCTCACCTTGGTAGTAAACTTCAAAGGAGAGGCATTGACGTTCATGGATTCTTTGCTTTCATTCTTGGACACGAACTTGCTCCATTTCTTGACTTCGTGCTTATCCCTTCCCTTGCGAGGTTCGTAGATGGGCAGCCCTTCATTTCCCGCAGAAGCCATGCTCAGCTCTATATCATGAGCACGGGTGGAAAGTTCTTCAAATGTCCTAGGCTTAATTCCTTGCAAGATGTAACGAAGTCCCCAATGCATTCCTTGGATGCACATCTCTATGCCGGAAGCTTCGCTTAGCCTATCTTTGCAGTTAAGGCTTGCATTCCTCCATCGATTGATAAAGTCAATAACTGGTTCATCTTTTCATTGACGAGTATTCGTAAGTTCCACCATGCTCACAGTACGCCTCGTGCTGTAAAAGCGATTGGGAAACTCTTGCTCCAATTGGTCCCAACTATCAATGGATCCGGCTTCGAGGTCGGTATACCAATCAAAAGCATTCCCCTTTAGTGAGCGGATGAACTGCTTGACAAGGTAATCTCCATAAGTCCCTGCATTGTTGCATGTTTCAACAAAGTGCGCGACATGTTGCTTTGGATTTCCTTTGCCGTCGAACTGCTGAAATTTGGGAGGTTGATAGCCGGCAGGCATCTTCAAGCTATCGATTCTCGCAGTATACGGCCTTGCGTATGTGAAAAAGGACTTTGAAGCAACCTCATAATTATCCTTGATAGTTCCCATAATGAATTCCTTCAATTGTTCTATGGGAATTGATCCTTCGGAGGAGACATGAAGTTCTTTGGCGGATGTCTTTTGTTTTGCTGGAGGATCCGCCTTCTCGTGGACTTCATGAAGCTTTCCAGGTGCATGACTTGATTCTCCATCCATCATGCTTTCAACTATGCCTGTTAATTTTGCGATACGAACATCTTGATCTTGAGCATACTTTGTTAAGCCATCAATCGTCTTTGTCAGGTTTGCAAGTTGCTCCTCCATTGTCGAAGTGTTAGTCATCATTGCCTCCATGGCTATCGCAGACGATGAAGAATAACCGAGACCTTCACACGGATTGAACTCAATTTGGAACATGTCATGTGGCGAGATTGGAGCAGAAATAGCACTTAAGACTTCATCATCAGATTGGGTAAGCTGGCGCTTGGTGTTGTATAAAGTAAGTTGAGCAAGAGCTTTCTCCACAACTTCTGCAATATTATCTCCTCTCTCTGACTTGCTAGCGGAGGACCTTTCGTCTTCGAATGATGAAGATCTCAGTGTGTGCATTGGTGCAGACGACACCCGGAGTGCTTGTTGTCCCAAGACGCTCATTTTTTTCTGAGTGATTGGCCCAAGACTCCCCATAGTAACGTTCAGGATACTTTCCACGTCAGAAGAAAACTTGGAGTTAGCAACTTTTGAGTTGATCTTCTTCGAAGCCATCTTAGTGATCTTGAATGTTGAGAGTTGAGAAGAGATGAGAGGTAGAGCTTGTCCCACTGGGCGTGCCAAAATTTGTAACAACTAAATTTCGCTCTTGAAAAATAATAATCAAGACAAGAAAAATAGCGACAAATATTATATTTAAATTCAAGTGATGAGGTTACAATCTCTAAAATATCTCTAAATCAAAAGAGATGTAGTCCTCTGATTCTTCTCATCACGGATGATGGTTCAATAGCTTGAAAGCTTGATCTTGAACTTGACGGATTTCAGATTTGTAGTACGTCACGAACTATTTGAAGCTCGTCACGAACCAGGATTTGATATTGCAGTTATCACGAACGGAAGATTTGAAGCCGCCCACCTATGACTTGAGTTCGCCTTTGGAATTTGACCACAGATAATGATTGCAGATATGGATGGAGACCTTGATTCTATCCTTCAGAGCTTCTTTAGCCTTTCCTTCTGCTTACTTGCTTGTGCCTTAGCCTTCTCCCTTGACCCCTTTATATAAGTGTGGGGTGGGGTAATCTCCAAGAAAACCCTAGTAGATTATTGGTCTTGAGGCTTATGGGTTGGTCCATTTGATAGAAGACCCACAGACGGGCTGGCCCAATATTACATTGGACTTTTATTTAAATCAACTTATTTAATATTTAAATAATCGGCCCGATTATACTAGCCCATAGTATCATTTGGACTAATACGTATTTAATATATGATAAAATCCAAAGTATTTGTGGATTCAAATTTAATAAAATTTTAACTGCCTACACTCCATTTGGGCTATATAATATATGGTTTTAACTCAAAGGGCTACAGCTTTAATGTTTTATATTTTTCAAAATTTCAAGAGGAACATGGTAAAAGACTCGTTCGAAACCACGAACACGGACCTGGATGCGGACTAAGGCAATGCACTGGGAAAAATACCGCGACCGCGAGTGTCCAGACATGAAAAATTGTCCTTTTTCACGTAGGAGAATGTATAATTGTTTGGGCCCGACCCTATGACATATATACATGAAAAAATGGTATTTTAAGGGGTTGGGCATACTTCTGTCATAGATTCGACACAATAGGAATAAGGGGGAAATTCTTCTATGAGTTTTTCCTTCCTCTTCCTATTTTTTCATTGTTGGTTATGACTTTTAGTATTGTAGTTTTACATACTATTATGAATAGCTAATTTATTATCTAGGGTTTTGATGGAATCTTTTGTAGGATAAATTCTTGTTATATTTTTATATAATTGAGTCGTTATATTTCTCTACCTGTTCAACTACGTGTTTATTGTTGTTGATTGAATGATCATAGATTGATTGTACCTATTTATTACGTGTTGCTTTAGAAAGGATACATATTTAGGTGGTTGTTGAAAAATGTCACTCCTAACATATATGAGAAATCAATACAGTAAATGTAAATTTAAAGGGATGTAAAAAGTTAAAAAGTAACAAATAAAAGTGAACGGATGGATTATATAGAATCTTGAACATCAAATATTGAATCTTGAACATTGTGATGATTTTGCCACAACGTATGACTCACCGTTTTGGCGGACAAAAATATCATCAAGATTAAGTTATAAATTTGGTCTACCAAATCATCATATTACTCGTATTTATTAGGGACCGAAATAAGTGATTTTTTAATTCTTTTTTTGTGCTTAAAATAAGTAATTTTTTAGATTTCAAGAATAAATTGATTTTTTTTAAAAGTAAATAGTGTTAGAATATGGGGTAGGAGTATTTATGTGAAAAGATAGTAAAGATTAATATGTTGAATTTATTGCTAATTAATATTAAAAGATAAATTTTTTAATCTGTGTAAAAACAACTAAAAAATCACTTATTTGAGATTGAATGAAGTACTATGTAAGCATTAAGAATAATAAGTTCCTTCAATTTATAGTATTTCACTTCACTTCCTCCGAAATGTGTCGTGCTATTTTTCATTCTAGTTATCTCAAATTAACCAAATATTTCCATTTCATGTAAAGTTCAAAACTGAGATATACTATTGAGTAGCAAAGAAGCTCCAGTTTGCGGGCAGACGGCGGATCTATTGAAAATCTTTGGGTAGTGGATAACGTTTTTCTGTGTAAATGGGAAAAAGAAAAAAAACTATACCATCACCAGATTTAGGATTATTTTATGTAGCTATAAAAGTATTTAGGAGAGTGTTTAATACTAAAAATATTGGCGCTGTTGATATGAATAAAGAATGGGGCAGCCAATCCACTTCAGTCGTCATTAGTGGGTGGGTGGGTGGGTATTCCAATTTAATGACTACATCTTGCCTTTAATTACGGCAGCATCCCCGCTCTGCTCTCCTTTCTTATATTAATAATAATAATAATAATACCAGAAAATTGGCAAATTGTTTCACTCTCTTTATATTGGCTGCTATTACTTGTGCCTTTAATTACCGCTTCATTAAAGTTTTGTTAGAACCATCAAAATTTTATTGATATTGTACTATCAAAGTGTTTACACTTAACATTGATAACAATTAAATTTATACGCGATTAAGGCTATGCGAATTGATTCAACACAAGTAATCAAGAATGTTAGATAAATGAGATAATGACAAAATGAACAATCAAATCAATTGTAAGGGTTAAACTTAGATTGGATGGTGGTTCGCCTTCGATTGAACCTTTGTTTAGAAGCCCCTTATAAACATTAAAACAAGAATTCTGCAATAGCTAAAGAACACATAAATGAATCTGTAATGTCTTGGTTGGCGTGTTACAATGTCTCCTATTAAATAAAAAAAACTTATTTTTATATAGTAGGAAAATTTCATCTCTAGTACAATTCTAAAATACGTAAAAAATCTCCTTTCTCGTCAATTATTGATCGGACATCGGGTGAAATTTGTGTCGTAATATGTGGTTGGGTGCGAATATCACGGCACTCTATTAGATGAGCGTAACCATTTGACATGTTTTCCAAGGTCTTGGAGATTTGGATATCATATATTTATACTATTATTTTGTTTGATCCAGCAAGAAATCAGGGTGTGGGCTAACCCGATTTCATCACTTGTATACACAAAGCTTAGTGTAGTGATACAAGAGAAGGCGTAAAATATTTAAGAATTTCCAAACATGTCAAGTGGTGAAGAAACAAAAAGGAAATAAATAAGGAATGAAGAGGAAGTTTAGGAGTGAAAGAGAGTGTTAAGGAGTAATAGAGAAATAGGGCAGTAATAATTGATGGAGGAGAGTTGATTGAAGTAATTATTAGATCCAAAAGAATAATCATAGTTTGTCATTCTAACCATATGGAGTAGTAATACTATAAAATTGGAGATAATAGACAAAGGAAAGAAAGGCACGTGCCAAGTTGAGTGACACAAGTCAGGTAAGTCACGAGGGTGAAAGGGCAGTGGATCACTTGTTGCCTTTCAGCATCCCTCTTTTCTTGTGATTCACTCATAAACCCAATCATATGTCACCCACCTCATATATTTAATTAAAACGATTTTTAACATATATATATATATATATATATATATATATATATATATATATATATATATATATATATATATATATATATATATCAACCTATTTCCTTTTTGGTTCGTGCCAAAAAGAATGATCCATTTTCTTATTTGGAAACAATTTAGCTTTATGTAATGATTTACAGCCACACAAAATATATGTGCCTCATTTTACACCACAAGTTCAAAAGTCTTCTCTCTTCTTAAATTTCGTACCCAGTCAAATGGATTCACATAGATTGAAACGGAGAGTATATATATAATTTTTTTTCTTTTATTTTATAATACGATCAAGACTTTGACTCTTAAGAACAAGTTTGAAACAATTAGTATGGTTTTACCATAAGAAGACGTTGTTACTATTTTAAATCTAAATGCTTTTTATGCTTATCCAAGGTTAAAATGCAAAAAAAAAAAAAAAAAATACTTTTGGGCATGTTAAAAATAGTGGTGCACTCATATATTAGATTCTCCAAAAATACATTGCTTTTGAAAAATCTCCAGCAATATTTCTGAGAGTCTAAACAACTTAGATCACAATTACATTGCTCAGCAAATCTGTTTTGAGTAAATATATAAGAAATGATTTTTGAGAGATAAAAAGGTGGGGTTAGTTTCTTATTAGGTGAAAAAGAGGAAAAGTGTCGGTGGGATAGGAGGAAAACCAGTCACCCTCTCCGACACACTTTTAACTTACTCAAACACACACACACATTAACACTAACACTTCTCCCCTGGGCCCTAACCCACCCACCCTCCCCCCATGTAATAATATAGGAGTACTAATTTGTAGTGTGTGTATTACTAACAGTCAGTCCAGCTTCTACTCTTTCCCATATATCTCTCTATGTATAAATTATAATCCCATCATTTATTATTATTGGGATTAATAATAATAAATAGTGTTTGGTCATAGTACGAAACCACACTGAACACTAGAGTTGAGTAGAGTTGGTGGTGCAGAGAGATCAAAGATGGGAGTGGATCCGAGACAGGTTTTGGCTGGAGTTCTTACTATCACTATGTTCCTTATGCTCGGCGACATGATCAAGCGCGACCATTTTGATTCCCTTCCTGTAACACTCACTATCTTCATTTTCCTTCCTTAATATTCATTCATCCTTTTTCATTTTAAAATGTCTAAAGCTTTTAGCTTTGGCAGCCATTACCTACAATTTTTTTTTTCCAAATATTTATCACTTTGTATTTAGAGATCTAGTTAAATTACACAAAGGTGGATAGATGCTACCACTAGTAGTGTTAATTCATTCATTAATCTTCTTTTTTCACTTTACTAATTTGATCAATTCTGATTTAATTTGGTAATTTATGTTTACCTAGGTCGATTCCGACACATCAATTCATAGTACCAGAAAGCAAAGCCTGGTTATCGATGTAGATGAGCCTTCTCTAAAACCTTGTTTGCCTATACCACTTATTGGTGAGAGATTTAATACTTCACTCTCTCTTATTTAATACTAAGTAGTACTTATAACTTTATTTGACCATATTTTTCTTAAATGATTGTGTTCTAACAGAGGAAGCTGACGAATCACAAGGATTTGTTACCTTCTCGCTCACTAATGGTCCTGAATATCACGTCTCTCAGGTATCTTACCCCTCACCAATTCATAAGTTTTTAGGCCAATTGAGCAGAAAGGATGAGTGAGACTGAATTTAGTTGCGTATTCTCACTGTGGCAATTTTGCAGATTGCTGATGCAGTGGTAATAGCAAGATATCTGCGAGCAAATCTTGTACTCCCAGACATCAGGGGAAGTGAGCCTGGTGATAAAAGGTCTACAGTTGTAACTGCAAAACAACTTTTTTCTATAGTAGTTCTCTTGACATGATTTGAAGCTCATAATTTTGTGACTTTCAGGAAGTTTGAAGAGGTTTATGATGTTGAGCACTTTGTGAAAAGCCTGAATGGGGTGGTAAAAGTAACAAAATCCCAGCCATCTAAAAGGAACCTAGCAGTTGTGAAGGTTCCTAGTAGGGTTACTGAAGAATACATTGCTGATAACATTGAGCCGATTTTCAGATCAAAGGGGAACATAAGGCTAGCCACTTATTTCGCTTCAGTAAACATGAAAAAATTGAAAGACAATAGCAACATTGACGCAATTGCATGTTTGGGAATGTTTGGAACTTTAGAGCTTCAGCCTCAAGTTAATGGAGTAGTTGAATCTATGGTGGAGCGCTTAAGAACTTTGAGTAGCAAGTCAAATGGACAGTTTATTGCTGTGGATCTTAGGGTTGATATATTGGAGAAAAAGAGCTGTCAAGGGAACAGTGGTTCTAGATCAAAGAGTTGCTTTGGTCCACAGGAAATAGCTATGTTTTTGAGAAAACTTGGTTTCAACAAAGATACAACTATATATCTAACTCAATCAAGATGGGATAGCAGCCTTGATGCATTAAAGGATCTCTTTCCTAGAACATACACCAAGGTATGTGAACCAGATTTGTGTTTAGTCTATACACGTTTCCAGATATGTTTGTTGTTTAGTCTTGAATCGCTTCAAAATGCACCTGCAGGAAAGCATAATGCCCATAGACAAAAAGGCAACATTTCTTGATACAGAGAATTCAGAACTGGAGAAAGTTATAGACTTTCACATGTGTTCTCAGAGTGATGTATTTGTACCAGCCATCTCAGGGCTCTTTTATGCCAATGTGGCTGGCAAGAGAATCGCCTCTGGGAAGACTCAGATACTTGTTCCTGCTGATATTTCTGGTTCCTCTGCTTCTTTAACAGACTACATATCTCAATACGTTTCAAAAAGGAACCACTTTGCCTACTCATGCTTCTGCTAGCTCGTTGCGAAGAAAGGTAAATGACACTTATATGATACTACTATTAAGATAGGCTCTCTTGTCCATGCAGTTCTTTCGAGTTTTTGTTTACACAAGACACAGGTTTGCTTCTAAAATTTGTAGTGATCAATATTTAGATAGACCTTTTTGGGGTTCATTTGTGGAGGTCTTGTTGGAAGAGATCAAGCACCCTCCCCGCTTTCACCCTCAACCAAATTGTGTTTAAGTTTATCATTTGTTGGACATATGCTGCTGCTATTTTCATACAAGTATAGTGATTTTTAATGGAAAATCTTGGGGATTTCGAGTTTCATTATGATGCTGTCAACTTTAACTATCAATTTGAACGTTTGATGAAGAGGAACAGATATGAGGTTCGTATTTCAAATGTCACCGATGGATTTAGCTCCTCTTCCTGAGGAAAACAAATCCATAAATGCTATGCGTTTCTATGATAATCTTTTGTTTATTATTATGTTTAAAGAAAAGTACAAAACATGAAATCAGTAGCGCAACACACCTGTAATACAACGTGCACTGGATTAATCTAAATACTGACAAATGATCAAAAAATAATAAGAGGTTTTAACCAGGGCTGCGAATGCAAACAGAACTGCTACACCAACCAAATTACCAAGGAAAGGGGGAAAAAAGAAAAAAACCAAGACTCTTTTACACCTCCAACTAGTAAGAACAAAGATAACACTGCAACTAGGAATGTTGACGAATTGAAATGCTTTAGCAGAAGGCTCGGATCCATAAAGCACACGCACGCTAAAGCACAATGCAACGCATATACCACGACTTACAAATTATACACCTGTTCTGCGAAAAAATATACATATCTGCCATACGTACACATATACACAAATTACTATACACATTTACCATATACTATAAGCAACATACCTTCAGGTTGCTTTTTATGGACATATCTGCCATACAGATTGCTATAAACAAGATTTATACTTGTACTTACTCCTGTTCTGTATTAAAAAAAATACATAGTTATCATGTACCATAAGCAACATACTTCCGGTGTGCTTTGTAATGCCTATCTCAATCTTTTTTTGGGTTCTCTTTTCTTCTAGTCATAATTATCAAATACTAAAATCCTACAGTGTATTAACTATTCTACAACCTAGTGACAGTATACATATCTGTCATGTACTATAAACAACATACTCTAGGATTGGTTTCTAATATCTATCTTAATGTTTTTGGGGTTCTTTTTCTTCCTATTCAGAAACTATCAATTACTACTCATATGTACTAAACATACATACAATCTAGTTGGACAGTAGACCTGCGTGCAAAAGCTGAGCCAAAAGAATTCATTTATGCATTACGAGCTGCAATGCATCGCTGATACGACTTGATGAAGACCTTAGCTAAGGGGGTCTTTGGAACTGGGATCAATTTTCCCGCAGCGGCAAGAGGCCAGCTGTGACAATAAACAAAGATGTTGAGATGTGTGAGATAATGTCTAGTCAAACCAACAAAAAACCCACAAAACCCTGTTGTATGCTACCTGATAATACCAATGGCAAGTGAAAGCAACCATAGTTTCCAACTGAGTCTAACCGTTGATGTAAATTTTCCAAGGAACTCAATGATAATGATCTGTTGTATGGAGGAATGTGATAGTCAGTGACAAAACAAAATGAAAGAATTCTAATCAGAAACCTTTATCTGCGTGGTTGATGATCTCTCACCTGAAGTATGAAAGTAGTTCCCACAACCCCAGTAAAGAGGGGGTTTTTGGTCACGCCAGTAAAGACATTAATTTCATCTGGCTTTCGAGCATTAAACTCATTGAATATCTGTAATTGAACTAGTTAGATGTCTGGGGCTTGATGTGTAATCTAGCCTTGAATAACACAAGCAAAGAAAAAGGATTGTCGACAGAGGGGATAACCATTTAAAGAAATACACAGCATACACACTTTTCCTTTTTCATCAGAAAAGCGAAAAAAAATTTAATGACATCTCAAACACATCCTTCTTCTGCTTTGCATTTAGATGGAAAAACTTACTTGGCAGAAAACAAATGCGTTGAAAATTAAGGTATTCTTCACCATATTAGCATGTTTTGGGTCATCATGCTCTACGCTGAGAATACTCTTGCCCTGAAAATTGAGAACAAGAAGGATTCCGACTTGGTAGAGAGCCTGCAGAAAAGAAAAATACATTTTTTTTGCTATCAAAGTTTCTTCTTTAAGGTGAATAACAAGATAAAATGAAACAATAATGTCTTATATTAGTAAGGCCAGACCTGAATAAACAAGTTCCTCCACATGATATTTGTTACCAGAGGTTCCCTAAGTTCACAAATGATAGTATCAGAGCATGTATATATCCTGAATAAATTATTGCAACACAGCAAAACAAGCAAAACAACACTCTGCATCTGGCTTCTTTTTATTTATCCATAAGAATCATATACACAGCCGTGAACTAGAAAACCATCAGAACTATTGGGAGACATACAGAAGGTGCAAGCGAGTTTCATTTAGATAAAAAATATCTGTCCCGTGATAAATCTTATTCCTATAAGTGAGGAGTTCTGCCATTAAACAAGCAACAGAGAAGCTAACAAGACCAGTTTGTAGTAATATCTACATCTTGATTCCCTTTTGGAAAATAAGTGGATAAAATGTTGATGCATTAGAACACCAGGAACGTCCCTCAAAATTAGTTGAACCATCGTACAATGGAAGACGCCAATGAAAGACTTCGAAGAACACATCATGAGAAATGGAAAAAGATGCATCTAGCATTACATTAATTTCTTCTCAATACTATAGAATACAGTGAGTCATTATCTACTTCACATAATAAGTTAATGGAAAAAAGAGAAGAAAAAAATATGCTTCAAGCTTACATTCCCAGAAATATTAATAGATGTACTGATCATGGTTATCATGCACAATTTTAAAACTCAATCTACCAGGCTCTGTGGCATAATTCATTTTGTGACAACTCGAAGTTATTAAAAATACGGAGAAGGGCCTAAAATGCCCCTCAACTATCAGATTTGGTCTAAAAATGCCCCTCATCCACCTATCGGGCCAAATATGCCCTCTGTTAATGTTTTTGGCTCACAAATGCCCTTTGAGTTAATGGAAGGACACGTGTCATCCTCTTATTGATGCATTCTAAATATTTCATAATTAATTAAAAAGACACATTATTCATACCTGAAAAATAAATAAAAATTTTCTAAAATACTTACAAAAGTGTTTTACTAAAATAAGATTTTTTTTTCCAGTTTTTAACTTTTGTAAGTATTTTAAAAAAATTTTATTTATTTTTCAGGTATGAATAATGTGTCTTTTCAATTAATTATGAAATATTTAGAATGCACCAATAAAAGGATGACACGTGTCCTTCCGTTAACTCAAAGGGCATTTGTGAGCCAAAAACATTAACAGAAGGGCATATTTGGCCCAATAGGTGGATGGGGGGCATTTTTAGACCAAACCTGATAGTTGAAAGGCATTTTAGGCCCTTTTCCGTTAAAAATATTATGAATGTAAGGAGATACTATATTAAATTCCCATGGAGTTCCCACTGACCTTCGACCAACAGGAGGTCTATGCATAAGATGGTCAGTTGGTGGTTCAGTAGCCAAAGCCAGTGCTCCCAGAGTATCCATAATTAGATTGACCCAAAGAAGCTGCAAACAAAAAATGTATCCTTGAGCAAATGCAGAAAGATATATCCTGTAGTCTACAATATTGCAATTCCTAATTACTCGCTGAATGAAAACACAGCATACATATACACTATACATTTACATATTACATATTTATACCTATGTAATCAGTAATTATAATTTCTACACGTGTTCCTGCATCTGTGTAGGTCAGGAGAGAGAGAGAGAGAGAGAGAGAGAGAGAGAGAGAGAGAACCTGCACTGTGTTTAGAGGAACATCACCAGAAGAAACTGCTGCCACAACATTGATTACAAGAGCTGCGACATTAACAGTGAGCTGGAATTGAATGAATTTCTGAATATTTGCATAAACAGAACGGCCCCAGCGTACAACCTACATTGAGATAAATTAAGTCAAGAACCATGGCTTTTCATCTATGCTAGTACACTAAGCCACTGACAAACTAAAACCAGCTGATACAACACAGATTTAACACGACACATCATCTTCTTCCTCAGAGTTTGGCTGCTTTCTCCATGTTATCAAATAAACATGGCTCAAAGGATGACATGTCAGTTAATGAAGAAGAATATCCACTAGGAAATTTGACGACACAAAGGCCAAGGGATGCATAACAAGATAAAAAGAAGCTTGAACTGCTTGTTTTTTTATTTATTTTCTGACTCCTCTTTCCTGCCCTCTCGCCCCCTCTTTGTCACTACATCTAACAGAATCTTGGTGGAACTTCGATTTTCATGTTGACTTTACTTTGATGAGCCCATGTTACACATTTTTGCAAAATTAATGAAAATCAGACCATCTCAGAATGAGCAGTCACATTTTCAGAAGCATTATAAAGTTAGTCAAAGTCACCTTCACAAATTCAGCAAAAGAATACACGTCTGTGTTTTCATGTGCTTTCGACCTCACCTTCATGGTCCAAATAAATGTTCTCATGAGAATTCTGAAGTTCCGATAAATATGATTTAACAGTGAAAAGGGTTAATAAGCATTACCGACATCCTATGTGATTGAGGCTTAATGAAAGTTCAGACTCTATTCTAATACTTACTGGCTAAGGATCCAACATTTACGTAACAGATGCAGAATGAGATTTTACATTTCTATAGGGCATTATAAGTTAGTCCAATTCACCTTCGCACTTTAGCAAAATTATCTTCCAAGATTGAATAAAATACAGAACATGATTACATATATATGAGCTTTAATGAGTTTTTGACCTCAAAACCCACCTCCATAGGCCAACAGATGTTCTCATCAGAATTCTGAAGTTTATATAAATGTATCGTATTTAACGGTGAAAAGACTTAATGAGCATTCCTGACATTGTACATAGTCGAGTCTTATAATCACAGAAAATTAATCTCTAGAAAGCAATCTAACATTTTCTACAAACACCGAAAGAGATTCTCCAACTCACCTTCACCACTGAAGCAAAATTATCATCCAAGATAATGATGTCAGAGCTTTCTTTTGCAACTTCTGTTCCTTGGATGCCCATGGAAAGGCCTATGTCGGCCTAAATATTGAAACACAATGAAATTAGCTAAACACAGATATTCTGATATATCTAAGAGAATAATGTAATTAGGAACAAAAAGCTGTTTATTCCAGACCAAAATACAGCACCTGAGCCTCGGCAATATCCTTAAGCCCTAAGCATCAAGTCATGATACATTTACTTACCAAAGAGAATCATTTTATTTGAGGTCTATCAAATGGCTATAAGCAAAACACAGTGGTCTCCCATTGGAGGCATTACCAGCTACAAACAAATTGTACTACATCCACTGTGATTGAATATCCATATTTTCTAGTCAGACCCAAGATATTGTCATAGGAAACTGTAACTCATATAACTTAACCCCAAACAGTCACATGGTTTGACACATTTCGTCAAACTACTTTTATAATCTACTCGTGAAATCAAAAACTAGGTTTACAACTCTTAACCTAGTCATTGTGCAAGTCAAACATGATATCTAGACTAAGATCCACCGAATCTAGAAAGACAAACCAATGCCTAGAAAAACCAAATCATTTTACTGGAGGTGCACAAAACAATGCAAGGGCCCTTATGTACCCGTTCCCAGTGCCCAGGCCCCCACCAACAGCTAGGTGCCGATTGCTAAACTAATAACCACTTACAAATCAGAAATGATTTTTGCTTTCTAATGTTAAAGGAATAAAAAGGAAACATTTTGAAGGGCTATCACAAGAAGGGTTGGCTTGGCTCAGCGGTAAGCTTGCTTGCCGTGGTGTGTCAGGTCGCGGGTTCGAATCAGCCTCTCTGCAAAGCAGGGGGGAGGCTGCCTAGAGTATTCCCTTCCCCAGACACCCACGAAGTGAGTATTGAACTGGGTCGGCCCTTATTTTGAAGGGCTATCACGTCTTTGAGAGAGAAGCAAGAGAAGAATATTAGGAACAGAGAAAAGGGAAGACAAAGGAGAAAAGATCATCTTCATCATATGATTATCCCTTGATAATACTTCTAAAGAGAAAAGATTGCATCTTTATAAGATATTCTCAAGGATCAACCCACTTTTTGTGGAAGTACATAGGATCAGCTACTGACAACACAAAAAAGGAAAAAATAACTAAACAATTGAACAAACAGAAAGCAATAAGAAAGTAATCAGACCTCATGCAGTGCAGGAGCATCGTTAGTTCCATCTCCAGTAACAGCAACGACCTCCCCTAGTTTACGTAGTGTTTGCACAAGCAAAAGCTTGTCACTTGGTGATGACCTCCCCATAACCTAAAAACCAGCTTTCTACTTTTATCGATGTGCCAACATAAAACTGGAGATACAAACAGATTAAAAATGTGTCAGTTACTATCCCCGTTCATGGATAACATACCGACATTCTTTTCGCAACTTGTTCTCGCTCCTTTTCAGACAACTCACGGAAGGTCTTCCCCTCAATAACTTCAAATTCTGTGACTTCTGCATTTGAAGTTAAAATTCCGCACTCCAAGGCAATTGCTCTAGCTGTTTGAATATTATCTCCAGTTACCATCCGCACCTAAAGGTTCTCAAATTGTAAAATTGTTTCTTATAAGAACGAACGCATTCCAGATATCCTCAAATTGTAAGTTACAATCATGTGGCTAACTGTGCGTACAGGACCATGACAATTTAATACTGAGCTAATAGCATCATACAAGGTGACTAATAATTGAAATATTTAATTCCATTCAAGACCTGTAATTTCACAAAAAAAATCCTGTAAAGAGTATGATAGATTTTGATAGAATAAACATCGAAAATTAGTATAATTGACTGGTCCAACATTTTTGAAAATAGGTTCAATTAATTAAAAGAAATCACCTTGAGCAAAGTAAAAGCTTTCTCTGACAAAGTTCTAGCATATGATTATATGGTCCATTGTACCACCTTGTTGGTTATTATTACATCAATATGCAGCCAAAATTTGAGAGACAACAAGATTACCTTAACACCAGAATCTCTGCACTGTCTTACTGCATCTTTGACACCTGGCCGACAAGGATCCTATGTAGAAAGGCAAACAAAGATAAATGAGAACTTGCAATACAACAACAAACAACAACATAACCAGTATATTCCCATACTTGGGGTCTGGGGAGGATAGTGTGTACACAGACTTTACCTCTACCTAGTGAATGTAGAGAGAACTTGCAATACAACTCTTCAAATTAAATACTACATAAATATGTACCATGCACAAATTTATATTCTTTTAAATATGATGTGACATCATTGAATCTTATGATAACTTACAATTATTATTAACATATACCTGTCAAACAGAATAACTAAATTCAAACCATTTTCTCTCAAACTCAACGACAGCCGAGCCAGGTCAAAGAAAAGTAGGATGGAGGGAGTACATGTTGTGCCGCAGACATAAGATTAACAAAGTAACTGAAGGATATGGTATTGGATTTGTTAAAAATCACCAAGAAAGGAGGACATGAGTAGAACAATATTCAAGAAACTACATACATCCCAACAACTTTACGGAACATGTACCTTTATACCAAGTATAGCAAGCAAAATAAGGCCATCTTCTGGTAGAACCCAACATGCCAGCTGTTCTTCATCAGTTGGAACCTCATCAACGTTACAAGTTCGGTATGCCATGGCAACACACCTCAAACTCTTTGCTGCCATATCTTCAATCGCTTCTTTGAAAAAATCCTGCAGCCAACATATTTACTAAAAAGTGATGAAAGGAGGAAGCCTGCGCTAAAGCGTCCTTTTCTGATTCCTAATTTGCTTATGTTTTTCAATACCAAAATTTGGGAGAGCCTAAAGTCAGCAGAAGTGTTAACAAGACTCAATTTTGTCAAAGCCAGTAATGTCATCTCTTAGTAACTAATCTTAACTTCTTCTAACCTTCTCTTTCTCAATGGATTGCAAGCAGCCATTTAAGTCAAGGTATTCGGTACATGATGCCAGTATAATTTCAGCTGCACCCTTCCAATGCATATGAACTTGAGAGCCACTCTGCAAAGGAAGAAACAGAAAAGGTTAAATATACAATTCAAAACCTCATAAATGAGCAGATAATTTAAATAGTTCGTCCACACCATATATACAGATTGGAGGAAATCACAAAGTGTATTAGCATAAGAAACTATCTGCGAGCCAATAAAAAAACAAGAAAGAATGCATGATTTTGAAAATCCAGAGGCCACAGCCCATCTTCCAGCTCTCATCCTATGAAGCCCTTATTTGATTTACGCTTATGTACCGACGTCATAGTCCAAAAACCAACATTGCTTATTTTTCACAGGATAATCATACAAATAACAAGAGACGATATTTTCAGTGGAATCACTAAGGTTAGTCCCAAAGAATCACTAGCACCGGGCACACACACACATACATACATACATACACACACACACACACACATACATACATACATACATACATACATACATACATACATACATACATATATATGTATGTATGTAGGTATGTATGTATGTAGGTATATATCATTTCTAGGGATCTTTTGGTTCTTATGCCTGAGGACCTTTCAACGCAATCTTTTAATTTACGACGTAAATAAATTAACTTAGACTATGACGACTCAGAAGTCAGAAGAGATAACTTGTTATTGTAGGTCATCACTCAAACACTTACTTCCAGACGATGACCTTGATTGTTTTGAGTTTAACATAATACATGAAGCCTCACAAGGTCTTTAGGTTTCAATTATTAACTTGTATATGAAAAAAGGATCACCGAAATGCTAAGTTCTCCCATTATATTATGTAGAGAAATAAAGCCTCACTAAATGGACATAAGTTATCTCCATCTATTAAAATTAAAGAAACCTTAACAAAGCTAACAGGATTATGAAGCTGCAAGCACTTGAATATCAGATAAGTTGATTACCCGCTCTCTAACTGCGACACCTCCTCTCTTCTTTGTAGAATTAAAAGGAGAGACATGAAGAATTATGGATTGTGATCTGACAACGTCAAACTTCATTCCCATCTGCATAAGATGTGCATTAGTTGAACAAGCATATTTTGTTGATTTACAGAATTAAATAGAAGGACAATCTGCTAATACTACCTTAACACCCCATGAAAGAATGGCCTTTTCAGTGGGAGATCCTGAAACCTCTATTCCCTTTCCATCCTACAAAGAGGGGAAACCGAGTCAAAAATACAATAAGACAAGGGTAGCTAGACATGCATGCCAAAGTAAACAAGAAATCATTTCTGCAGATCAGATAACAAATTAAAATTAGATGAATTGGCAGCGGTGAAGGTGGAAAGATGAAGTGGTGTAAAACAGCTGATCCAAATACTACTCTAAATATGCAATGAGAAAGACAATACATGCTTTTTTTCAGGCCAGTTGATCTATGAGGACAAACATTCAAGAGCATTTTGAGTAACTGTTATCTAAGAAGACTGTTAAGACTTCTCATCTCAAACTTTTTCATGAATGCCTGCCACCCTAGAGCCATCAAAATACATGGTACATAAGTAAGAGATAATTTAGAGAGACAAGGAAAAACAGACAGGGTACCTTGAAAGCAAAGACACTGCCGGAAGTATTCTGAGTTATGCCCTCGCCCAGAAGAGAAGAAACAGCTGAGTGTAACTGTGAACCATCTTCAGGTGGATCGAGCTTCTTTTCCCCAATATAGGCTTCAACCACTGTCATCTGCACTAAGAGAAAGCATATTAGTCATCAAAAAATCTGTGAATGAGAGTCGAGATGTAGTTGAAGGTGTCAGTCTGAAGATCAAAAGCATGAAACTGCAAAGCCACCTGATTCAGAGTTAGTGTTCCAGTTTTATCACTGCAAATAGTTGTAGCAGAGCCCATAGTTTCACATGCTGAAAGTCTGCGCACCTGCAAATTAATTACAGTAACTATTTCAGGCACAATTACAATAATATCAACATTCTGATATATTTAACTAACCAATCAAACAGATATGGAAAAGGAGTAACAACGTACGTACCAAAGCCTTGTCAGCCATCATTTTCTTCATTGAGTATGCTAAACTGTCATAAGATTTAGAACAGGCAATGATTTAAGAAAATTATAAGGCACCGGAAGATTAAGTAAAACCTGTTGAGTAAGAAGTCTTTATTTGATACTTACGTCAATGTAACAGCTAAAGGAAGACCTTCAGGGACAGCAACAACCACAATTGTGACCTGAGAAGAACTTGTTGGATTAGTTAGACAACATCAGAATTAGTAGGTTCTGAATCTGTGAGAAACTTAATTGTCTTACAAGAACAACAAAACATGGACAAATAATTTTATACAAAGGATCAAACCATTCATTATTGGAGGCAAAGCCAAAATCAAATAATATCAAGATGTGGGCTCTTCTAGCAGATTGCTGAACACAATTTGGAGCTCTTTTACCATCTCTAAATCACTTTTCCCCATACTTTTTGACCATCAAACAATGTGAAGTACAAGAGGATATTGTCCAAACAGGGGAGACCATCAAGAGAATCTAAGAACATGTCTTTCCCTCACTCCCTTTTTGGTGCAATGCAAGTCCATCCAGGGCAAGTTTACTGGAGAATCTCAAAACTTTAAAACCGTGGCCCTCATTTAGAGAAGGTAGGAGAAAGGACAAAAAGTCTATCGAATGATTAGAATAGAATTTATATGCACTGTTAATTTCTAACAATATGTCATACACAAAAAGTGGATACAGAGGACTCATATAGCCGACCCCAATTAGTTCGGATCATTCAAGATTCAGGGATTGATATGTGACACACAGTCTGCCACTTCTACATTCATCGGTAGGTTATAAACATGTTTTAAGTAAGATTTAGATTGTTAAGAGTTAATGAAAAGTAGAGCACTATCTGTTCAATCTAACATAGACAGTATCTTATTAGATTTAAATTCTCACATGTCAGTGATCCTCATTGGACATGACACTTGTCCACATTTGTGCTATAGTAACAAAAGATTTCTGAATGACAGTACCTAAGAGCAGTGAAACAAAAGGTTTCCATAACATTAAAGTTCATGACCGAAACAAAGCCTAAAGGGCAAGCCTGTAAGATAAAACTTAAAACATTGATCAGCAAGAGCTTACAGCTGCAGTGATGATATGTACAACTCCATCAATTGATTTACTGACACTGGTCTTTCCATGGACAAACTGTGTAGTCCCATCTGTATTTTTGGTATTTCCAGAAAAGAACCTGGGACATAATATTTAAAGTCAAATGCAATATCTAGCATGCAAACCATACAGAAAGGCTTCGAACGAAAGTAATACCTTTACCTGAACAAAAGAACAATGAGCACAAAGAGTGCAACGGCCAGGCCAACGATGCCAATAAAGGTGGCAACCCCATTCAAGCGCACCTGCCATATTGTCATTGGAAGCTAAACATAGACTGGATATAACAAGTAAAGAAGTTGATAGTGGTGAGCATCACATTTTGACTATAACCTGCAACGGAGTTTCTTCACCGGTATCCTCTGATATGCTCGCCATCAACAATCCCCATTCAGTATTGATTCCTACACCAGTTACCTAAATAAAAAAATTATGCTTAACGAGATGGTGATAAGGGTAGACAAAACATTTAGTACGTGTTTGGACAATATTTAGTTGACGTTGAAAAAACAATGAATATTTGAAGTTGAAGTTGAAAAAGAGTATTTTAAAACCATGACAATTCCAATACAGCATATGCTAAGTTCAATTACTAGGTCATTATCAAGTAGACAATATCATGATGCAAACTATCAGAACAGAATATGATAAAAACAGGTATTATATAATTACAAGCAACTTAGACCAAAAGGACTACTTGTCCTCATAGAAATATAGTTGATTTCAGACTCAGTTAGTGCGAAAAATGTCTAAATGCTCCAAAAGGAAATATCTTGAATAGTCTAATGAAGGTTCTATTGGCTCCTAAATCCTTAAATGGATGGGGGCGACCAGAAAAAGAAAATAAAGAAGGAAATAAAATGATCTTACAAGCATGGTTCCAGCACCATCTGCTACCTTGCAACCAGCCATCAAGAAAAGCGCCTTCTGATTTTTGTTTACCTTTAAAAATGATATGATATTTAAGATTATTTGGATCGATGAGCTAAGACATACAATGCAAGAAGGTCTAACCAGCTTACAATCTTGCTTTCGCCTGTCATGCTAGACTCGTCAATTGCCAGCGAATGACCGGAAATCAAAACTCCATCTGCAGGAACCTGGAAGAATACAAAAGCTTTAGCTCTTTGATCATAAATTGACAAGAGAAGAGGTCGAAAAAACCTATACTTCCACATTTACCTGGTCGCCTATGCTGAGAGGAACAACATCACCAACAACAATTTCATATATTGAAATTTTCTCCCTCCTGCTGTCTCTTATAACCTTTAGAAATCATTTTCAAGTAGTTTGTTAATCATCTAGAAGACAAGAATTGTAATAACTATAATTGTAGTGAGGCTCTGATTCCAAAACTACAATTACCTCTACTTGGATATTTCGCTTTTCTTCATTTAAGTTCTGAAATCGCAGGGACTGTCTGTAGTCACTTGTTGCTAAATGACAAATTACAAAACAAATCAATCAATTGATCACTGAACTACACCGCAAACCCGAAATATACAAACAAATCAGAAAACAATAGATAGGAACTAGAAAAACCACTCCAATTGTCTATACAAGTTAATCAGTTGAAAGAAACATGCATCGAGGAGAGCCATAGAAATTGAGCTCTCCTTCAAAGCAAAAAGGAAAGAACGCTATATTACGATGATTCACTAGCAAGATTCCAACTCATTGAATTATTCTGTTGCAATACTCGCAGGAATACATCTCACCCCAGAAACTAAAACTCAGAATTTAGCAGGAAAGAAAAGAACAAGACCGCTTCAAAGAAAAAGAAGTACGAGTAAAAATAATCAAACTTAAAACAAATCAGCGAAGAAGTGGATAGCTCTTGAAGAACATCAAGAGCACCTTTTTCATAATCAAGAGAAAGAGAACAATCAATTTATTCGATAGGAAGGAAAATGCATTAAAGAATGCAACTTGTTCTGTGGAGAATAAAAACTACCAGTAGCTAACCAGAAGAAAGAAATTGTTCTTTTAGCAACCAAAATATCAACTAAATATGATCCAAAATCTGCAACATGAATGGTATGGTTTGACCAAACTAAACACGTAAATAAAAGAGAATTTTACAGTAGACAATTAAGCTGCATCTAGGACTTTTTATCAGTTTAAGCGAAATTATGAGAGGTTAATATCTTTTTTCTGATTCTGTAGAATTTCATGGTTTTCTTGAATGGTAATGGCTATTCTTCAATTTGTGCCAAAAGTTGATATAAACTCAGTAAACTGAGATTGACAAAAGAAAAAGCAGCCAAGCCACTGTAGAATCTAATGACTTCTATAAAATCCATTCACTTGAATAAAAAGTAGACAAACAAGAAGCAAAGGAATTACCTGTTACAAAAATAACAAGTGGAATTTAATAAATTATAAAATCCATTCGCTTGGATAAAAAGAAGTAGACAAATAATAATCAAAGGAATTACCTGTTACAAGAATAACAAGCAGAACAGCAAAAGCTATGCTTCCACCATCATACCATCCTTCTTTCAGACCCTGTATAAATAATCATGTATAAATTAAGGAGTAACAATCATCACTAAATGCAATAGCAAAATCTTCTGATTTCCTAAGTCAATTGATATTTTCTATTCTATACTTGTTTGTGTTCTGATTCCCCTAACAGTAGGTTTAAATTTTAATACCAGTTGCATTGAGCCCCTACTTATTTACCCTAGTTATGGATGAGCTAACCAACGCAATACATGATGAGGTCCCATGGTGTACGCTACTTACTGATGATATTGTGCTAATTGACGAAACTAAGAAGGTGTCAACCAAAAGCATGAGCTATGGAGAAGCACCTTAGAGAGTAAGGATTTTAGAATAGCTAGAAGTAAGACCGAGTACATGCAAAATAAGTTTAGTCAGCATGAGAAGAGCGAAGTTCGGTGAGCCTAGATGGGATTGCAGTGCCAAAATGCAAACGATTTAGATATCTAGGCTACCAAAATGCAAACGATTTAGATATCTAGGCTGCCAAAATGCAAACGATTTAGATATATAGGCTCGTCTTTTCAAGAGTATGGAATGATAGATGAAGTTGTTTCTTACAGGATTAAAACCGGATGATTGAAATGGAGAAGTAATACCAGAGTGTTATGCAGTGGAACAATGCCTATAGACATACAAATTAAGTGGACAAGTATGAAATTTTCAGAGATTTGGAATTTCCCTAAAACAGATAAAGGGTAGAAAAAAAACAAATAGAATATGGAGCTTTTAACATCAAAAGATGAATCTATTTTGGCAATGACTGAAACTTGCAATATAAAGAGCAAAATACCTTTGTGTGTATTCCAAGTGCCAGTGATAGTACAGCAGCTACAATTAAGATGATGAGGGTCAGATCTTGCCAAGCCTCCCAAAGGAACCGCTAGAGAAAAAAAAAAGATAATGGTTACATCTCACTTCTCCTTACAGAAATCGATTCAATAAGATTAGTTCAGATAGAATTAATACCAAGAAACTACGACCCTTTTTCATGGGATACGTATTTGCCCCAAACATATTTTTTCTTTTTGACAATTCAACATCATCATCCGCAATCCCTGAATCCAGATCTGTTTTTAACATCTCTGATAAACCTTTGGCCTGAAAGATGTCAACATCAATATCAGTATGCCTACAGAGATGAACCCCTTCTAATAGCATGGTTTTATATTAGATACACAATGACTTACTGAAGTTAACTTACTCCTCCATATTGTTGCAATGCAGAAAGATTGTGATCCCTAGTCACTGAAGCTAGCTGTTCAAGTGAAATTCCATAGTCACCAGTGGGAGCTGGAGGAGAAACTTCAGTACCCAACACTAACAAAAAATACAAATACCACAAAAAAAAACAAATGGCAGATTTTAAGATTAGTTGCTGATATGGAAAGTTAGTATCTAAGCTACCAACAGTTAAAGACAGAGGCTTGCAGAAAACTATAGGCCTTAAATTCATTTTATGTTTAAGATCTTGAAACTTTTGCAAGCACTTCATCTGTCTACCTCAAAACTAGCCTAGGCAGCTTGGCTACCTTGTATGTGCTTCAAAGGACAAAGCTGAGAAACAATAGAATCTACAGGAGCAAAATTTTCATTTGTTTCTTCTTTCCTTCATCAAGAGAAGAGTGAATGATAGCTACAATAGAACGTGGCTATGCAAGAATTCATAATTAACGGTCAAGAATAGGGAGAACAGAGTGAAAACTCTGTGCCTATAAGATAGGTCCCTTGATAGACAAATCTTGTAACCATGAAACAAAATGACAGCACTAACTTCACCAGTGCACCAAGCAGGTAACATGTGACAGAATATTCACCTAGGAAAAGAAGAAGAAGAAGAATTTTACAAGTAGATGATCTCAGTAGATTGATTATTTCATTTCATTTTTTGTGGCTAGACAGAAGAAAAAGAAGATGAGGGATGACATATATATATATATATATAGAGAGAGAGAGAGAGAGTTCCCGAGCAATGAGTTAAGAAATAAAGCAACTAAGGTTGCTGATAGTTTAATCAGTCAATATTCTTATTGTTCATAATTTTCTCATGTCATGGATGCATTTCTGGAGATCTAAATTCCAATCACCATTTAAAACCTTCAATGAACCAAATGCCAGTTACTACTTATTTTTACTAGTGTTATGCAAGGGAAGCCACTACTCTCATAGACATTCAAGATAAAAGCATTAGTAGAAAGGATTTGCAGAGTATATACCAATAGCTCTTTGTCCAGCAAGCTTAAAAAGTAGTGCAGCCTAAAAAAGCAAACAAGCGATAGTCAGATATTCATTGAAGCAATCAACAGGACACAGTAGATATGGATTTCGTCGTTACTCTTATGACTTGAGCGTGTGCTCTGATCATCCTTCTTCTTTGTTCTTTCTCTTCAGCTTTTCTCAAGTCGAGAGTATACCTAAACCGGCGTGAAGCATTAAGCACAAGTGCTGCTTCCTGTCAGTGATCAAAGGTTAATCAGAAAGATAAAGGGCCAGGTTGATATAGTATTTCTTAAGTTCTACACAGGAAGAATGAGATACTAATGCGTGAACACAGATTACTTCCTTAAAAAGTATTAATCGCAAATTCTGATACAAAAGAACACCTTAGTCACCATGAAAAGTACTGAGCAAAAGCTAAGACATACTGTTTTGTGAGGCTCCTAAGAGTTCACTAGCTTAGGTATACTCAGAATTTAATCATTAAGAGTAGAAACCACATCCTACAGAAGTCCAACAAAGACAGAGTAGAACCTCAATATATTTAAGTCAACCAAGCAGCTGAACATTTAATAGGACGATCAAAGAAGTTAATTGACATGGAAATAGCATGAACATAAATATTAGCGAAAAGGGAATAGGCAGTAGAAAGACTTACCCTCCAGCGTTTAAGAGCCTGAAAAGAGGCATTCTTGGTGTTGGCAATGTCAAAAGGATCAGAGAAATCGTCTGCTCCGTCGGCATTGAGATGAGAGGAGCCAACCTCCAGGTCAGTGTGATTGTTGAGTTGCATAGTATCACTTGGACCAGTCGTCATCGTCAACAATTAGAGAGATGGCAGCGTCTCTTCAACGAAACCACCAGTCCCTGCTATAAACAAACTGATAAGAGAATCGGAATGAAGAGAAAGCAGCAAATATAAAAATAGTAAATCGAAGGAATGGCAGGTAGCAAAAAATACTACGCCAAAAATGGGTATGTATCCTGTAACATAAGTTGGATGAAGGGAGTGAGAGGTGGAGCGATCATATCGGTAAACCAGGAACGGAACCTTGATTTGGATTTTGCCCAAAAAACGCGATATGCCGTTGAATCGTTGATGGGTTTCCGTGGGTTCTTCATGATATCGGCAGACCGGTTCTCCTCCACGAATATCGATTTGGGGTTTTGCACAAAAACGCGCAATGCCGTTAGGACTTTACTAAATTTGATAAGAGTTTTTGCTCCAACCTTCCTTGTTCACTGTCCACCCATGCAACTCCCATACACTCTAGAACAAATATCGTCCGTTTCAAATGTCTTTTTAAGTTACATTCTCTCACCTCATACGATGTTAAAATAAGCTGTTTACTGCAATCTTTAGTCGCGACTAACTCAGGGTCGCTATTTGAGTAGCGATCTAAAAGTAACTATACTCCAACAACAACAACAACAACAACAACAACCCACTATATTCCCACAAGGTGGGGTCTGGGGAGGGTAATATATAGACATGCCTTACCTCTACCCGAGAGGGCAGAGAGGCTGTTTCTAATCGACCCTCGGCGCATGGAAAAAAGGCAAACAAAAACAAAAAAAAACAAAACAAAATCCGCATTAGTTACTCCAGCATACACCTCATTAAAATTATCTAAACATAAGATGCATATGTACCATAAAGAAACATGCATGCAATGATATCAAAATAGTAACTACCAGAAATGACTACCAAAAGAGAACACAAACTAATCATCTATGGGCGGCCCTACCACGCCTCACACCCCGGGAAATGAGTATGAAAAATCTAGAAACCCCTATCCTACAACCCCGATACTAGACCTCCAGACTTTCCTATCAAGGGTCATGTCCTCGGAAATCCGCATCCTCGCCATGTCATGTCTAATTACCTATCCCCAGTATCTCTTAGGCCTCCCTCTGCCTCGCCTCACACCGACCACCGCTAGCCGCTCACAACTCCTCACCGGGGCATCGGGGCTTCTCCTCCGCACATGCCCGAACCACCGAAGTCTCGCCTCTCGCATCTTCTCGTCCACTGGTCACCTTCTCCCGAATAACTTCGTTCCTAATCTTATCTAACCCGATGAGCCCGAACATCCACCTAAGCATTCTCATCTCCGCAACCATCATCCTCTGAACGTGAGATTTCTTCACCGGCCAACACTCCGTCCCATACAGCATGGCCGGTCTAACCACAACTCTATAAAACTTCCCCTTGAGTTTATGTGGCACTTTCTTATCACACAAGACTCCTGATGCAAGCCTCCACTTCGACCACCCCGCCGCTATACGGTGAGTGACATCCCCGTCTATCTCTCCGTCCCCCTGGATCACCGATCCAAGGTATCTGAAACTATCCTTCTTGGCTATGGCCTGAGATCCAATCATCACGCTTCCTCCCACTTCGCTCGACTCAGCGCTAAACTTGCACTCCAGATATTCTGTCTTGGACCTGCTTAGTTTAAACCCCTTAGACTCGAGAGTCTGTCTCCATTCCTCTAGCCTCTCGTTAACACCGACCCTCGTCTCGTCTACGAGGATTATGTCATCAGCAAATAGCATACACCAAGGAACATCCCCTTGAAATGGGAAAGCCATGTTAGAAAGGCAAACAAGAGGGGGCTAAGCGCAGATCCTTGATGGAGCCCCATAACCACCGGGAAATGATCTGAGTCGCCACCCACTGTCCTGACCATGGACTTAGCTCCATCGTACATGTCCTCGATTACTCTGATGTAGGCTTCCGGCACGCCCTTAGCCTCCAGGCACCTCCATAGTACCTTCCTATGGACCTTGTCATACGCCTTCTCCAAGTCGATGAACACCATGTGCAGGTCCTTCTTCATATCCCCGAACTGTTCCACCAATCTCCTGACAAGGTGGATAGCTTCTGTAGTGGACCGGCCCGGCATAAAACCGAACTGGTTCACGGAAATAGATGTCGACTCCCTCACTCTGGCCTCGATCACCCGCTCCCAGACCTTCATGGTGTGGCTTATTAATTTGATGCCCCTATAGTTGTTGCAACACTAAATATCCCCTTTATTCTTATACAAGGGCACCACAGTACTCCACCTCTACTCCTCCGGCATTCTTTTAGTACTGAAGATCGCATTGAACAACTCGGTGAGCCACTCCACTCATGGCTTACCCATGCATTTCCAGAACTCCACCGGGATTTCGTCTGGCCCGGTCGCTCGACTTCTACTCATCCTACGCAAAGCCCCCACGACCTCTTCCACCCTAATGCGCCTGCAGTACCCTAAGTCTCTATGACGCTCCGAATGCCCCAGCTCCCCTAGTTCTATGGTTTGGTCCCCCTCCTCGTTGAGAAGGTCTCGGAAGTACGCCTGCCATCTCTGTTTGACTTGAGACTCCCCCACCAGGACTCTACCATCTTCATCCTCGATGCACCTAACCTGGTCCAGGTCCCGCGCCTTCCTTTCCCTTACTTTGGCTAACCGGAATAACTTCTTGTCCCCGCCTTTCTCCCCCAATTCCTCGTACATGCGACCAAAAGCCGCGTTTTTAGCCTCCGTGACAGCCGATTTCGCTTCCTTCCTTGCCACCTTATAGCTCTCTCTGTTCACCCGCCTTTCTTCCTCGCTTGTGCTCCCTGCCAACTTCGCAAAAGCAGCTTTCTTCACCTCTACTTTTCCTCGCACTACGTCGTTCCACCACAAGTCGCCCTGATGTCTGTCTAGATAGCCTTTGGTTACCCCAAGTACATCCCGCGCTGCCTCCCTAACCAAATTCGCCGTCTCTGACCACATTGCGTCTGCTACCCCAGAACTTCTCCAAGCTCCACCCTCGACTAACCTTCTCTCTAGCTCCTGGGCTTTCTCTTTGGTCAAAGCACCCCATCTAATTCGCGGTTGGCCCCGAGCACCCCTCTGCTTCTTCTTCACCCAGATTTCGACATCCATCACTAGGAGTCTATGAAGGGTTGAAAGGGATTCTCCCGGAATAACCTTGCAGTCCCTGCACAGACCTCTATCGCTCCTTCTAAGAAGAAGGTAATCGATTTGAGTCCTCACCGTCGAACTTTTGAAGGTGACCAAATGCTCCTCCCTCTTCTGAAATGTCGAGTTAACAATCAGAAGCTCGGAAGCCCTAGCTGTAAGGCCCCGTAAAAATTTTGTGCATAAAAACCTAGTAGCTATGGTGTCATGGTCCGAATAATGTGTTAGGAATGCGTAGAATTCTTCGCGGCGAGCTTGCGAGCCGCGGTTCGGACCCTTGGTAGTGATTTAAGTTTCAAAAATGTAGAGAATTAATTTTTCCGAAAAGTGTCCAATATGCGGTCAAGAATGCGATCGCAAACCTGACATGCGGACCGCATTCTTGCCGCAAAACGTTCCGGAGAGTTTCCCAAAAATCGTGTCAAAAGTGCGGTCGATATGCGATCGCATGTCAAATCTGCGGTGCACTTTGCGACCGCAGATCAAGCATGCGGACCGCATTCTGGCCGCATTCCTTAACAGAACCTGTGCAAAATTTGGGGCAATTCTGCGGTCACTATGCGGACCGCATGTTGATTCTGCGGTCGCATAGTGCACCGCATAATTGACCCCGGCCTAGATTTTTGTAACATTTTGACCCGATCTCTTCTTTAATATAACACACTTCTTCTTCATTTTATCATATCATCTTACCAAAATTAGAGAGAGAAGAGAGGGTTTTTAGAGAGAGAAATCTTTCATCTTCAAAGATTGTTCCAACCATCTTAATTCCAAGGGATCTTAGGGCAAAGATTCAACTTCCCCAATCTTTTCAAGGTAAAAACCCTAACTATTTTCTTTGATTTTCAGTTTTAAATTGGGTAAAGAGGTTTGCATATAATAGCTTTTGAAAATAGAATTTTTACACTCATGCATGATTATTGAACTTGATTTTTAGTAAAAGAAGTGAGTAGAAGTAAGAGTCTTCAAGAACAAGGTTGGCAAGAGTAAGATAGCGTGGGTAAGCATAAAGTAGGAAGTTAACGGAAGAAAACTCATCACCGGTATGTATGGCAAATTTTGATTCTTGTAAAATCGCCCAAATGTGTGCGAATTGTTTTGGCATGTGTCAAATTGAGAAATTTTACGTAATTCTTTGATTTCCTTGTTGAGCATTTGATTGATGTTGAACGACGTGTGGTGTGGTATGAAATATGAATTGAAAGATAAAAAGGTAATCGAGATTGGTAAAGAATTGGGAACAACCATTGTGATGGCATATTTGGCTTATTGTGGAAGGAATTTGAAACACCTTAATTGTGGTAAATTGTTGAACATGATTATGTGGGCATTTTCGATTTTTGGAATACTTGTAACTTGGTTTTGATATTGGCTTGAGAAGAAATTGAGAACATGAACCAATGTGTAAGTTGCTTATTTGAACTTGTTGAAATTGTGTGTAGTACCTTATCTGCTTTTTGAAATTGTTGTGTTTTCAACTGTAAGGCGGGGTCGTGTTGCGCGCCGCAACGTGGTGAAATAAGGTGTGGGTTGGGGTGATAAGGGTGGCCGAGGTAATAAGGGTGGTCGGGGGAAATAAGGATGGAAAGCGATCGAAATCGCTATTGAAAATTGATACAAAAATCAATAATGTGAAATTGTGAAAGGAGACAGCAGGAGAGTTTGCAACCTGTGGGGCACCGATTGCCCCTTTGTTTGACTACTTGTGCTTTACGTGATTGATTGGTTATTGTTAAATTGGTTGATCGTAGAAAGTGCTTTGTGTGAGAATTATTTGAAATGAGGAAAATGTGGAAACATGGTTGGCTGGCTTAATTAATTGTTGATGTAATTTAATGGCTTGAGTTTACTTGGGACAAAGTTTGTCCATACATACCAGTACAATTCAAGTGTACTGACGTCCCTTTTTGCCGGGGGCGCTACATTCGTGTCATGATTGTAGGTGGATCAGTAGCAGGCACTTCAGCTCATCGGCAGTAGTATCCTTCTCCTTCCACTGCCCGTTTTGGTGAGCCCCTTTCTTCCTCGGGGCCTTGTATGGTTCATGCCACTCGGTTTAGATTTCATTTTGGTTTTGTAAGGTATAGCCGGAGCCTTGTTACCGACAAGTATTGTATTTCCCTTTTTGTATCCTAGAGGCTCCATAGACATGTAAACTGTGGGATTGTGGCCTATGTATATGTATGGGGCGTTGTAAATATAAATTATGAACTTGTTAGTGAATCAATCACATGGTTATGTTTATGCATTATGAAATCAGTCATTATTGGTAAAATATTTGGTTAATGAGAAACAATCAACACAAGGTTAACGCGTGGGAATGAAAGGCACCCAGGTCCGCTTGACTGGGGCAACTCGGTCAGGCGCCGGTCATGTCCCTCGATTTGGGGCGTGACACTAGCGAACTCTAACAGCGCAGAGCCTCCTCCGTTCCTAACCCCAAGGCCAAAGCCACCATGCACCTCACCATAACCACTAGCATCTGCCCCAATATGGCCATTAAAGTCCCCTCCAATGACCAACTTCTCAGATTGGGGAATACTACGCATCAACTCATCCAAGTCGTCCCAAAAATGCCTCTTGACCTCCTCATCCAAGCTCGTATGCGGTGCGTAGGCGCTGATGACGTTGAGGACGCAACCCCCGATAACCAACTTAATAGACATCAACTTATCGTTCGCTCGCCTAACCTCCACCACGGACTCCCTAAGGTCCTTATCCACCAGGATGCCCACTCCATTCTTGCCCCTCACGACCCAGAGTACCATAACTTAAACTCGTCAACATCCCGCGCCTTCGTCCCTTTCCACCTAGTCTCCTGAACACAGGCTATGTTGATCCTCCTTTTCTGAAGAATCTTCGCCAACTCAACGGACTTACCCGTCAGAGTACCTATGTTCCACGACCCGATCCTTAACCTATGTGCGTCCGCTACCCTCTTCCCACCCTTACCTCCCGCCCTACCCGCAGAACCGCTCCCTGCCCCCTACTCACCCCCGCCACCGCCCCCACCCCCCGAGGACATGACCTTGCACTTACATCCCCCGTTGCGGCCACTATCCCTCCAACTGACTATGGAGAATAATGACGCACCCACGCACAAAAGGGAGATACGAAAAGGATGCACTAGATAGCAACAGAGTAAACCTCACAAGAAATGACAGCAAGAGTACGAAAAAGGTGTATAGGTTAAACAAGAGGCGGGAGGTACCAACTCCCAGTGAAAAAAAAATTGAAGGTAGGCTTTGGTGCGCCCGGGGTCAAGTGTTGCTTCCCCTTGCACGTCTTGGCCGGTGTTGCTTAGCTCTTCACTCCCAACGCCGCAAAGTCGCCTTGTCGCCTGTCCTGAGATTTATCGGGACGGGTAATTTTGTTGCGTCCCGTCGAAATCCTGCACAAACACAAAGCCAGCCACACAAAAAGGCGGGGGAACGGGTGGGGGGGCTGCCGGCTACTCGCCGGAGTTAGGGAGAGGGATGGGGAGAAACAGAGGTTGGGGAAGGGGGCTGGGCCGGGGGGGGAGAGAAGATAGGTGGGGGAGAGAGAAGAGAGGGAGAGAGATGAGAGGTGAGGTGGGGAGGGGAGAGGGGCTAGGCGGGGGCTGGGGGTGGGAGGGGAGGGGGAGAGAAGAGAGAGAAGAGAGAGAAGATAGGTGGAGGTGGGGGTGGGGGTGGCCTTACCTGGGTGGCTGGTCGCCGGAGGGGGAGGGGGGAGGAAAGCCGATTGGGAAAAAAAGTAACTATACTCCGTGCTAAAAAAATAGTTATATTAAATTATTTATTATTTTAAAAAAATTTATACAAATTGATTATTTTTTCTTTTTCATCCGTAATATATAATAATTATTTTTGAAGATAGATATAACACATAAATAAATAAATATTGAAGAGAGAATATATCTTATGATTCAATTAAGGGTAAAATATTCTAATCTCTTCCCTATTTAATATTTCTTAAAAGAGAGACACAATATAAGACGGATGAAATAATTGTATGTCGCCGCTAAAAGTCCCTATAGGTCGGTGGTTGGAGTGAAGACCATTATAGTCGCCATTAAAGGTGATATAGGTCTTGATAGCTGTGGCGAACTATACTTTAAATCTATTTGTGACTTTTTTTACTTTTTGGCGAGTTTAGTGGCCACGAAAACTAATAATAAACAAATTAGCCTTCGTGATGACTTGAGAAATCGTCACAAAATATGTTGTGAGCACGAGATTTTTGCATTAGGCAATTCAAAATTAAAAAATAAAATAATATTTTTGAATGCAATTGCATGTCTTGCTTGAAATTAGATACATTTTGTGTGTTTGAATAATTAGAAATTAAAAAATTATAAAAAAAATAGGAGAAATACATGTATTTTGAATTAATTAGCTTTAAAAAAGAAAATCAACAAAAAAGAGTATTAATAAATGGAAAATAGGGAAAAATAGTAGAAAATTACTAAAAAATGTTAAAAACTAGTGAAGGTAGGAAATTAAGTATTTTAAATAATACAAAAAAGGAAAAAATGAAAATACAAAAGAAATTGTCTGAAAATGATTAAAATACCAAAAATACAAAAATAATACAATAACATTGGGCCAATTTGATTCTAAAGTAATGGCCCAAATACATAGCCTAAATAGATCCGGTCCAAACGTTTTAAATCAAAGTGATCTCAACCGTTCATCTCCTCAAATCCAACGGCTAAGAGAATTAAGGGAATATTAATTAGTTAATTAATTTCTGAGATTTAACCTCAGCTGTCCAAGCATATGATCTAACGGAAGA